>JANIJG010015331.1:0-66273 GCA_024611175.1 Megaceryle torquata | reverse complement strand
CCTTCAGGTGTAGCTGCCGATCCTCCCAGTTTCGTGTCATCAGCAAACTGGCTGAGAAGCCACTCTGTCCCGTCATCAACGTCACTGATAAAGATGTTGAACAGGACTGGACCCAGCACTGATCCCTGGGGGACTCCACTGGTTACAGCTCTCCAGCTGGACTTGGCACCATTGACCACCACTCTCTGGACTCTACTGTCCAACCAGTTACTTTGGAACTATGTTTGGGCTATTCTTGTTTTCACCTGAGATTCTGGTGTCTGAAAATGTAACTCTAGTAATGTCAGCATCTGACAGTGTAGTGTACATGGCAAAGAACTGTTAGTGAACTTCTATCACCTTTTCTTGTATGCATTGCTATATTATGTCTTCTGTCTTAAATAACAGCAGTTTTTTCAGTTTTGGCACAGCTGTGGTTACGATGATAGACTGAGATGACACTTCTACCTTGATTTTTATCTTCAGATAGCAGAAGAGTATATGGTGATCCCTGGGAATTTATAGTCAAGACTAATTCAAGTTGGAATTGACCTTTGCAGGTCACCTTGTCCAGTGTCCCGCTGTCTTTCATGATGTCCAATTTGCTGAAGTGGCTCCTAATCCGCACTTTCTCTTCTGTGGGTCACATTTCACTTGCACAGACTCTGGCACTACCTTAAGGGAGATCTGAGAGCAGACCTTGCCAGACAAGTAGATGTTTATACCTTGGTCTTTTTTTGTGTCCTTTGTCTATAGACCAACAGTTTCCTTGCTGCTGAGATACTTCTTGTTGCCTTCTGCAGTCCTTCCATGTTTTAACTCCAGCCAAGCTTTTATTGTTCTGTCCTCCTATGTGCTCAGGCGTCATCTCCATATTCCTCCTAAATAGTGTGTCCCCACTTCCACCTCCTGTACACTTCCTTTTAGTGTTTGAGCTCAGTCAGGAGTTCCCCCTTGGGCAGAGCTGGCCTCCTGCCATGTTTGCTTGACTTCCTGAATATCAGAACAGGCTGTTCTGCTCTGAGCGGTTGTTCTTAGAGATCAACTGGCCCTCCTAGGCTTCTTTGCCTCAGTCTCCTGCCTACCAGTTCCCTGAACAAGCCTAGATCTGCTTTTCTAAAGTTCAAGATCTGGATTCTGCTACCTGCCTACCTCCCTTCTTTCAGGATCTTTATATCATCTTCTCATTGCTGCAGCCAAGGCTGTGATCAACCTTCACAGTTACTGAGTAGCAGATTGAGCAGAGTGCCTCTCCTAGTTTACTTCTGTTGGTTTTTACAAAAGTTGTCCTCCAGGATTGCTCTCTTGGATCTCTTGCACCATTCCTTGTTGCCCAGACAGCAGATACTGAGGTGGTGAAGATGCCTGGGGAGAAACAGAGCCTGCAATCAAAAGGCTTCTTCTGGCTCATTGCAGCCAATTTAATCCACTTTGTCTCTGTTTTGGTCACTTGTGGGAGACACCCATCACACTATTAGGCTCATTGGTCTCTCTCATCCTGTCTCATAAGCTTTTGACCAATCTGTCAAAAGAGCTCTGCACGTTCAGATCACTTCATTGCAGCCCCGAGCTCTCTGTTTTCTGGGTTTTTACTTTGTGAAGAGCCATCCATCCATCACATCACTGCAGTTGTAAACTACCCCACTGTATCCTACTAGAGCTACCATATCTTATCTGCACATGGACTTTCAGTTTCTTCTGGTTTGCATCATTTGCTTGTGTACAGGCCCTTCAGAGAGGCCCCCTGCGATGCACCTTGAGAGTGGGAGGAGGACAGTCTTGGGAAAAGATTAGGGATACAGTCTACTGCTTGTTCCTTAATTTTCCTTTTTTATGGAACTATTTCCTGATGTTACAGTATTAATCTTTTGTGAAGGAAGGGAGCTGCTGGCTTCTGTAGGAAATGTCAGGAACGTCGCTCCTGGGTACTGCTATATCCTGGGAAAAAACCTTTTGTAAGCCCTTTGTAGGAGCGAGTGAGCACGCGGTAGGAGATACAGGCATTTCTCATCTGGCTCTTTCCTATGTAGGGCCTGTAACATAGGGCAGGGCTGTGTACATGTAGAATGGTGCTGGTCTACCTCTTGGATTGGTCACTTGAAGACAATTTGCAAATAGACTAAATCCCAGATGATTTACTTGAATACATTCTTTCACCTTGCACAAACAGACATGTATTCTGTCTCTGTGATAACTTCCATTCAGCCGCCTTCAAGCAGATTTTGCTTTTATTCAGCGTTTTTCCATATGGGGAACTCTGACTGTCCCAGAGTGGGTTTGAAAGTTAGTCCCCAATGAGGAAGAACAGAGGAAAACTTTTTTTCTTCCTCTCCCCAGTGCAAGGGAGCAGAATCAGCTGGTCCCATACTTCCTTCTCCTCTTCTTAGAAGCTGGAAGACTGTAGTTGCCTCCTTCCCCACCCTCATCTCTACTCACATTTGTGCAGCTATTGATGATTAGAAGTTGGGTTTTTTTCTCATGTCCAGGGTTCTTCAGGTAAATTCCATCCAGGCTGTGATAGCTCCTCAACTGTGCCCTGACTGTCTAAAGAGGAACCATCCTAGAACAACTGCTGGGAGCTCAGTGCACACTTCCCCTGAGCACTTCTCTATAGCTGTGGAAGTTACAATGTGCTCAATGGCTGTAGTATCTTAGTAACTTCTCTTTGGCCCTTCTCTTTAAGAAGGTTCTGCTGTACATAATTTGAGAGACTCTTTCAAAAGAGAAACTAGCCAGTCATTGTGGTGTTGAGTGACTGTCCATCTCCCCATCCGACCCCAAAATAATTCTATCCACTGTCAAATGGATTTCTGTTACACTAGTTAAAACTCAAGAGATGTCTCCATGTTCTGTAACACATTTTGAACTCTGTGCTTCTATTGCACAGTCATTGTCTACATTATCACACCTATAGCTCTGCTGTCTTCCCTGCATGATATAGCTGCTATGACCAGATTGCTCAGTTTTATGCTCTCCTTTACTGTACCTGCCAGGAGACTGTGTCTTTCAAGGCTTAGTTGTGGTGAAAAGATAACAATAAAACAGACTGAAGACTGATGGCAACTGTACAATGTGGGGATGGAGCCTTGCTGTGCCATTTTATTGCATGCAGCCTGTCACTAGGCAGATGTGAAGGTGGAAACAGCCTGTTCTTAGTGGAGTCCTTTACAAGAAGGAGCAGGCCTTTTCACATGCTTTGACAATACAAGAATATCTCTCTGTAACTTCATCTCGGCACCCGTCTGAGGGCACGTATGTTTTGATGAAACCATAGTAATGTGTTTTTCTTGTTTCTGTTATTAAAGATTCCAAAGTAAATACCACGGTCTGTCAAAGCAAGCTCAGCCCCGTTCAAGTCTCATGTGCATGCTTACCCTTCCACACCTGCTGCCAAAGTCAAGCTTTATGCCCCTCCCCTGCCAAGCCAGCTTTGCCCTCTGAGCCCCAGTGCATCAGCTGCTTACCTCTGCTTCTGGCCCATCGGTCTCTGCTGAGGTGCACAGAGGAAGGGTCTTGCTTCTCAGCGTGCTGCTGCTTTGTCCTGTCTTATGAGAGGGGAACTCAGGAGCCAGAGGACATCTGTGCCTTGGAAAGTAGACCTGAGCCACAGTGGAAGGCTGAAGGAATAAGAGGCAGCTCAAACCCAATATTTGCTGCAGGTACAACATACCTGAGCTTCTGCCTTGGTTCAGTTCATCCTCAGCTGAAGCAAATGCAGAGTTCCTGTATTTCAAGAGATGAAAGGTAGAGAGTACCAGCGAAGGAGAAATGATTTGTTAGCTCTCTGGAGCGTGCCTCCATGTAGAGAGAGCCTGGTGTACTGATGTGTCTCTCACTGCAGGAGTCTTGCCCCCAGCTAAATCCACTTACGCTTTCAGCGAAGCAAGAGTCTCAGGATGATGATACAAATATGCAGCCATACCATGTATGTGAAGGAGCCAAACAGGTACTTTAGTGGACAGAGTAATTTCTTAATTTTGTGCTTGCACTGTTAACTTTTCCCTGTAGCTCATGCTAGTAAACAAGTACCAAAAAACCCATGCTCTGATAAGATTGTTTTGCACTTAGATTGCACTTTTTGTATATGTATTCATGCTGAGGTCTACAGGAGGGTGAACTACAGAATTAAATAACTCTCTGAAAACAATAAACTAAGTTGCTGCCAGAACATGGACTGTCCCTATCTTGTCCCTGGATCCCCGTTACGTTCAAACCAGAGACCCATTTAAATGTGGACTAAATTTTGTAGTGATAGTGAAACAGAAGTTGCTCATGCGTCAAGGTAGTGGTGTCTGTGTGTGTTAGTGTGGGCTAATCTTTATTGCTAAGAAGAGTTTTCCTGTTATGAAAAGGTACTTTTCCTTCTTTCCCCCATAGCTTTATTGTTTTACATGGAATAAAAGATTTTTTTTTTTAAATAGCAAACTGTATCTTGCCACCTTAATACAGTTGCAAATACAAGTTCAAAAAATACTTCATGTGATTTAAATGCAAAATGTGAATATATTTGGAATTACAGTCAAATAGAATCTGTCACTTGATTGAAAGCCTATAGTGTTCAAAATAGATGTGTAAGAAATGTGGTAATTACACTGAAAAATGCTCTGTACTTCATTTCTTACAGGATAGATCTGTCACCTGCTACAGAAGACTTTCTTAGTATTTTGATTTTAACCCTTAAGTGAGTTTTTATCAATATTTTGAAAAATGATAGCATGGGGAAAAGCTTTCTCAATTTTCTGCAAAGCACTGGTTTTGCCTTGGTCACATGAAAGTCTTCCAACCAAATGATATCTCCCTGTTTTTAGTGTTTAATTCTGCTCTGTTTCTTAGCAGAGCAATCATAATTTGAAGCTTATTAGGTGCCTGTGGTTTCCAGCAGTGCAAGTGTAATGTAAAGCTGGAGTTCAGCTTAATGAATGCAGCCTTCCATGACTTTCACTGCTAGAAAATGAATTTGAGCCATAAGGCATGTCGGGGGAAAATCAGTTCATTGTCATTTAAGAGCCATTAATCTGATATAAATACTTTCCCTCTTCAAGCTGACGTCTCTTTGAAAGGTTGCCTGGTTTTAAGCGTCAAAATGAACCGAAGCAGATGAGCCATACTCCTGCATTATTTCTGTAAGCTAGGTGTTTCTCAACTGCAGCTTTTGAGCCGGAGCAAAGCAGAGCACCTCTGCTACAGACAGCATTGAGGTTAACCTCTGCTCTTGACCATGAGGTTTCCAAACCCTTGTGGTGAAGGCTGGCATGGCTAATGATGCACAAACGGTATCCCACTAACAATTTCCACACCTCATTTGTCTTCCCTTATATGCAGAAGACCTGCTTAAAATATCAGCATCCCTCAACCACAGTCTGGTTGTGGTGGCCTAACCTTGCAATAGCTCTAGCAGCTTGGTAATTCCAGCGCACCGTTCACGCGTAGCTGGCTCATCTCGACAGGGGCATTCCCATGCCTGGCTCCAGTGCTGACAGCAGGCGTCTGTCTTTGTTCCTGTCTAGAAGGGTTTCATCTTTGTTTGCAACTCCAGCTTCATGAAGCTGCTGATGAAATTCCCATTGACTTACAAGTTGTAGTAGGGTTTGGTATTCACCAGTCAGTCTTTCCTTCATGACTACATTCATTCAGCATTCATTCAGCTCTGGTTTCATGCTCAACTCTCTTCTCTAGCCCTTCCTCCTCTTTCTTGGCTCCTAAAAAGATGATAGGGGCACAGAAATAGCACTTTCTGCAGTCTTCAGAG
Organism: Megaceryle torquata; assembly: GCA_024611175.1. NCBI lineage: Eukaryota > Metazoa > Chordata > Aves > Coraciiformes > Cerylidae > Megaceryle > Megaceryle torquata. Next base: position 60,545 of record JANIJG010015331.1, on the reverse strand, counting down.
GGGTTATTTTGTGGTTTCCTGGAGAACCTAAGCTTGTGTCTAGCTTGCATGTCAGTCCTTCTTTGTATTTTTTTTTTTTCCCCTCTCTTTTGAAACGTGTATGCTGAAGGCCCAGCCTCACAGGAAACCATCTTTAAGCAACCACAGCAACAGAATTATCACATAACACCACCACCCCACCCCCCGCAACTGTCTGTCAGATCACATAGGTGGCACAGTTTCACAGCCCTAAGAATTCACTGCTTTGCAATGGGAATGCACACACTGGGTAGGAAATCCCAAGACATTCTACTGTCTCTGCCTCAAAGGGCCAGTGCTCTTTAGGCTCATATCAATTCCTCCTAGGGTTTGGGGGTTGGTTTATTTTGGTTTGGTATTTTTGTTCTGTTTGGTTGGTTTGTTTTTTTCTAGGATGAGGGGAGGAGGGACTTTGCTTCTACCTTCATCACAGTGATCTTCAAAACAGCACGAGTTCTTTTTCAGGCTGTGTGCGTGCTGAAGAGGTCATAAGTCAAAGTCATGCTGGGTTTTAACAAGAGTGGATGAGCATTCAGGCATTAGCTGGAATCTTTTTGAAGTTGCCATTTGTTGCCTACTATCAAGATCCTTTTGTTGCCCATGCCTGATGGCCTTTTGTCTTTACTAAGATGCAAGCTCACTGAGCATCAGTGCAGAATCAGGGATTCCTTCACTTACGGTAGTGATGCCTTGTCTGGGGAGCATGCTGGTTATCCACAGTTGTCTTCTCTATTCTTTATTCTCCACAAGCCTTTATGGTTTGGTGGGTTTTGTCCTGCTAAATGGTAATGCTACCTGTCATGCATTCTTTTAACATGCTGTCTCTGATTTTAGTTAATGCTGTTTGTTATATTGGCTGGTAGTGTACTGATCACTGAAAATATCCTTCTTGGTAATGGTGGGAGTTTCATATTTGATTGAACTCTTCAGTTTTAAATACTATTTTTAACAAAAAGACCTGTATCGCTGCTGTTAAGTGATAACTCTCCATGGGATCAGGAGAAACAAAATTCTATGTTTTCCCTGTGCTACAGTAATCACAAGTTGTGTTGTATTCACTTTTCAGGCTGTTAAAGGATGGTAATCACTCATTAGCTTCATTTCATGGTACAAGGAATCATTTGAACAAAAGCCAAAAAAGGTTCCATAGTAAGTTAGCACCAAGTTGTAACTGCAACTTGGAATTTATCTTGAAAGTCTCAACCCTATCTTGTCCAGAAGTTAATGACCACCTGAAGCTGTTCCTGTTTTATCTCTCACATCCAGGAACATTTGCACAGAAATTACGACATCCTCATAGAACAATAGCACAACTTTCTCTGGTAAAACAATGAGGCCTTTTAGATAAAATAAGAAACCATGGGTTTGCATGACACTTCAGCTCATCCGTTGGGAAACTCTCCTCCTGTGCCATTCCTTGAATTCTCAAGTTTATCTGAATTTTCCAACTTTCCTCTGATTTATCCAGCTTTCATGGTTCGTTATCTGGACTAACTCCACCTCTTTCCTTTATTCTCAAGATTTGTAACACATTAGTGTAGGGTCAAATTCTGCTTCTAGTATTGGTTGACTGCTTAAGAAATTACTTTTTCTAAACTTTTTAAATATGTATGTATTTCCTGTAATAAATAACACCTTTCTAATAATCTCTTTAGTTCTGGTCACTAAACTGATGTAGCATGCTGTATAAATTATATTTGCATTAAGGGGTGGTTTTTTCCTCTTCTCTAGTGTTTTTTCTGTGTTTATCAATACAATCCTTGGAGCACAACATTTTTCATCTCTTTGCAGGAGATGGGAAGGAAGCTGCATGGATATGGCACAGATGCCCTGCTGGTGTTTGTCGCAGGCAGAAACTCAGATGAACGGTGAGACCTTGTTGACCTGGAGGACCCTTCTCAGCCCTCACTGCTTGAGGGCTGGGGCAGGCTTGGAGATGGACATTCTCTCCACCCAGCGACTGCAACATTCCCTCTCCTTTGTGTCACAGTGGCTGCAGGTGGGACCTCACCCACGTGTCATACCTGCTCTGTGGTCTTCACCACAGTTACCAGTCAGCATCTTCCACAAGCTCCCAAGTCTCATTCTCTCTTCAGCTGGCAAGGAAAAGGATCAAAACCAGTTGGATATAACACTTACAGAGCAGAGCCGCCTAAGTGATATGAAGTATGTGAAGAGAGAGAGCATATTGCCTTTCCTGTTTTTCTCTCCCTCATCATTCCCCCTGTGTTTTTGCCAGGCTGATGATTGTTACATGTACATCTGTCTTGGACTGGCAGCTACTGCCAGAGTAAAAAAAGAAAACACTTTAACTTCATCCTGGGGCAGGAGAAAGGAGTGATTTGTGTGGAAGAAGGATGATTTGATGCAATGAATGTAGTAGCTGTGGTCTTTTGTCCATCCATTGCTTCAGCAGTGTCCTGTATCTCTAAAACCTTCATACCTCTGTCTCTGGAGCTGAGAAAGATGATCCGAAGCCTGTTCATGGTTCATAAGTCTGCCATGTGTGATCCTGCATTTTTGGACAAGGAGTCCCCTGGTCATGGAGTGGGTACAAGCAGCACCAGGAACTTGTTCAGGAGGGGTGGCTTAACCCACATGGCTGTGTGATATGTCAGACTGGTCGCATGACTGCGAGATAACGTCTGGCACACAGCAGCTCTGACCGCAGGTACATAATTTGGTTGCTGGATGGGGAGACAGGGGGGGAAAACCCAGAAGAATTAAAAAATCTGCTAGAGGAAAAAAAAAAAAGGCAGCGCTTGGCCCTCCGGCTGCATGCTGAACCAGAAAAAACCTGCACATGTAACTGTTCAAGTAACATGCCATAAAAGAGGCCACACTGAGATGAAAGATGGTGGGTTTTTTTGACGTGAGGTACCAGTGATGAAAACTGCCGGAGGATGTCGCAGTTGATGACTTAAGGATGGAATTTCCACATTGCTTCTGGGTCTTCTTGAGTATGCAGAGTGACGCCGGGGTTACTTGAACAATGATGATTTTGTAACAGCCTTTAACATGCAGGGATTTTATTTGGACATCAGCACTTCTATCTCAGGAGTGGATTTGAGTGACGTTTCCACGTTCCTGTCCAGGAAATGTGAGAAATCCTCTCCTGTTCTGTACGGTCAGAGGAGGCTGGGGAGACGAAAGGGCTTGGTTAGCTCAATGAATGAACGAATGATTGAAACTGCCCTGCAGTGTCATGTTGCCTGGTGTGTTTAGAGATGCTCTTTGAAACACTTCCAGAGATGGGCTTTACCTTCTAGGAACATAGAGCTGTATATGACTCCCTGTGTTTGCAGTTCCTAGTAATGCTCCTGTGATTTTTGCTTCTGATTGCTCTGAGCAGGCATGAGCAGAGCTCCTCAGAGGTAGTAGCAGGGTAATAACACAAACAATTGACATTTCTACTTGAGGTTCATGTGGCTGGTAGTTTGCTTTAAAGTCATATCAGATACCTCAAGACTCACTCCTGCTCTTCTGATGCCCTATGCGGATGCATTTAAAATAGTTTAAATGACAAAAAGTTTCCTCGGCCCTAATTTTAGGATTTAAGTTCCTTTTGGTATTGGTAGTTTAAACCAGGTCAATATTGAGATACATCACCTGAGGTAATTCTCCTAACTTCACGGAAGATTTTTTTTTAACCTATTTATTACATGCATAAAATACACCCCGCTTTCACACAGAGGGGTTACGGTGTTGCACTGACTAATGGAATCTAATGTTGCTGCTTCATTCCTGGGGCAGTTTGAAAAACCCTAGTCAAAGAAAAATCAAACTGAATATCATGAGTGTTCCCCGTTGCAGCAGGCTTTTTGTGCAAACTTTAAAAGCATGGTGTTCTAGCAAGTTTCTAGCTGCAGTAGTAAACACTTCTGACAGGCCAGGTTTCATGATAAATCTGTGTTCCTGGGTGTCTGCACGTGCCCCCAGTCACAGCTACTTGCAAAAACTTGTTTGAATAAATTTAAGTGTTTATTATGCTGTCCCAGGCAGCTGTGTTTGTCCTCTGGCTCTCGTTAAGAAGCGAGTTTCTCAGCTTCCTGTGCCGCGTCCCCGGGCACCGCGGCGTGCTGCGCGTGGCGAAATCAGGGAATTTCAGTCAGCCGGAGAAGGAAGTGAACATTTTGTCCTCCTGCGTTGGTCACGGTCAAAAGTACGCGGGTAAAGTTGGGAGGGTGTAGGGGTGGGGGAGCATGTTCAAAGAGAACGTGGGAAGTGACTCCTTTTCTCAAGCAAATAGATGCAAAATCCCTGGATTTTCAAAAGTAAAAATGCCCAGTGGTAGAGTTTTTGAGCCTAAGATGGCTGTGGTGTCTGCATGCCTTTTGGTTCAGGTTAACTGTGAAGCAAATGCCATGTTATACAGCTAGCAGGTGGTTAACCAAAGGGAATTTCACTTTGCTGCGGAGATGGGAAACCACAATACATGTGTCTTCCTCCAGGTTATTCAGTGGGCATTCAGAGAAAAAATCCTGGGGGTGGGGGATGTGGGGAAGGTACTAAAAATTTCAAGTTTAGGTTCCTCTAGCTCATTGAGAGACTCTATATCTGTCTGGTGGGTGGAGGGATGTGTTGTGCCACAGATACCTTTGTGCTCTCCTGCCTTTTGTTAGCGGTATCAAGATGTGTAATCAGATTGTAGTGAAATATACCTGTTGTAAAGGGCACTTCTTCCAAGTACCTTCACCAAATGATGTATTTATAGTAAGGCTATTAAAATAAATTCCTGAAAAGGTCCCTTTTAAAAACAGCAATAGGAAACTAAAGTTTCTGGACTTCTTGCTTTGTGCTGCTATTGCCAGGGACCACTGTTCCTGAATGGCAAGCACTAAGCAAAATGCTTCATTTGCTGAGCAGACTAGCGAAAGGAGGCCTGCAAGTAAAGAAAATCTAACTGGTGATGTCTTTGGTTTGAGGTGTTTTGGGGTTTTTTTAATAAATACTAGAATTCTTGGATGGATATTAAAGGAAGGAGGCAAGGTAGATGAATGTCCAGAAACAAACTATTTCTCTTTGCTTTCTACCATAGAGACTTCCATCCTTTCAGTTGGATATCTACCTGCATTGGCCCTTTCTTGGTGTGTTTTACAGAAATAAGTTGGGTAAAGAGAGATCTGGATCCAGAAGAGCATTATGCAATGAGAGACACTTAGTAATTTCAGTATGTCCTTCAGGTAGTTATGCTGTAGTGGTGTTACACATGCAGCAGCAGATAACTTAGAGTTGTCAAAAACAATTACATCATCTACTGATCTCATTTCATATCTCTCATGTCAATTTTCCAATACTTGAAGACAGATACAATGAGCCAGGGCTAAAATCAGTTATACAAACTCCCAGACCAAGATGGATTTTCTTCAGGAATCTCCCAGAAACAAGATGATGTACAGAGCTTTGTTCCCTTTTTCCCTGTACCTGCCAATACAAGCATGTGAAAACTGATGATGAAGAGTCTAGGACCAGCCTCTGACAGATGCCAGTAATAAATCGTATAGTGGTGACTGTATATTTGCCCTATTACTGATCTTATTTCCCTGAGGATTCTCTGGTGGCTTTTGTCAGCTGGTGATCGAGGGACTTCTTGAGCCAAATGCTGCATCCACACTTGGGCTTAAAAGCCAAGAGACCTTTCTTCCTTCAATTCATCTGATCATTTTTGAAATCATTTATCCTTTTGCCATCCAAAACATCCTATGGCAGCAAGTTTCCAAATCTTATACTTTGTTTTTATGCAATAACTTTTTTGGATTTTAGGGTGGTTTTTTTGGTTGGTTGGGTTGGGGTTTTTTGTTTGTTTGGTTTTGTTTTGGTTTTTGTTTGGTTTTTTTGTTTGTGGTTTTTTTTTTTTCCTCCCCTCTGAACACAACTTTCCAAAGATTGCATATAAAGTGACAGAAAGCAACAACAGATTTGAAACATTAGACCTCTCTCCTGGAAGGTGCCCCAAGCTCCACCTTCTCTCTAACATCTTAGTTACCATTTGTTACAGCCTCCCATCAGTCACCGCTTTCTGCTCCATCCATGCCCCTACCTAACCTCTTGCCAGTTCTCACTCCAGCAACCCATGTAAAGGGGACCTTCCCAGATCATCACTGTTCAGAGGTTCTTCCCCAGCCCTGAAGAAGAGTGCTGCCTCCTGCTCTTCCCCTCCTCACCTGGAAGCTCAGAGTTCCCATAAGGTGATACAGAGGGACCCATTTCCTCACCATTGCAGAAAGGATGCAACAGAAATCCACCAGATGTGCTAGACTGTGTTAAAGAAGACATCGATTAACCTATTCTTTGTGCTCACTGGGGATAAGGCAATTGTCTCAGTTGGCACAGGAGGAGATAAAGGTTAGACATTAGAAGACACTTAGCAACTATGAGGATGGCTAAAATGGGAGATGTCAGACAGAAAGGCCAAGGAATCCCCATCCAGGAAGATTTTTAAGAAACAAATTAAGCTAACATCAGCTTGGTGATCAGGTGCTATTTTGTCCTTACTTCTTGCAGAGGTGACCTCCTGGCACCACTTTAAATCCTCAGTTTCTACAGTTTCTTCATCACACAAGGTGAAAAAACAGAAAGAGTTTGGACTAAAGGATGAAAAAGTGAGGGCTTGTCCAACAGAAATGGGAGTTCCTGGGAGTTCCAAGTGTATTCCAATGCAGAGATGAAGGCAGGAGAAGAGAGGAATAACACGGAAATTTAAAGGCTGTGATCCATGGGCACAGGTCAGAGCAAGGAACAGTGCAGCAAGGGGCACCAACACCACCAGGACTGGAGAAAAAGTGTGGGGCTGATACAGGTAAATAGGAGTAACAGAAAAAAGTCTGGATCAGGTGGGAGACCATCAGCCAGTGCAATGGCTGCCAGATAACTTAGACAAAATGAGTTTCATATGATAATATTTTTACAAAATATTAAAGTTTTACATTAAAAATAAAATCCTGTGTCCTGGGGGGAGGGGGGGGGGGGGGAAGGAAAAAAAAAAAAAAAAAAACCAAAAAACCAAACCAGACACAGCTTTTCCAGTATCTCCCTGCAATGACACTGTTGGGTGCCTCACAGCCCAGTCTGCTGGGCCTCCAGTAACCAGCTTCTGAGGCAGGGACCAGTGAAGCTGCACTATCAGTTGATCTGCACATCCTCTGCAGGTCTGACGCATGTGTGAATTATTCATCCGAGGCTGAAGTCAGCACCATGTCAAGGACCTCTAAAATCTGCTTTAAAGATAGCCGAGTCCAAGGGAACAGGGGAGCACAGGGAGAACAGGGCTCAGGGGAACAAGAACTGGATCCTCTGCTGAGATACTTGCAGGAGGCAGAAAATCTGGGTACTGGCACTGTCCCAGAGCAGCACCAGAAGGAAGAGGCACTTATAGGAGCAAACAGAGAACTTTTGGCTCAACATATGAACTGGAGCTGAGCAAGCAGAAGCCATTTCTGCATCCCCTCTCTTTCAGGACATAATCGATTTCCTACCTCTGCTATAACACTCACGCTGGCTTTTAACTCACCCATTTGTTCAAGACTTATTTTCTAATCTAAGATGACGAGACCTTTGCTCCACAAATCCCAACAGCACTTCTCAGAAGACAACTTTATAGCGTTGCGGTACTATGGGGGTGTAAAGTAACTAGGACTACACTGCTAAACTTAACAGCACAAAACTGAGAAGGTTTACAGATTATTTGAAGGAATAAACAGAAAAGAGCATCTTTAAAATCCGGGGTGCATGCTGGACATCCTCAGGCAGGAAAGGTTCAGACCAAGGCAAGTGTACAGGACAGAAATACACACTGTAAATCTCCTTAAGCAGCTCAGCCTGTCCTGGTTCCTCAAGCTTTTGCCAAGGTATTTTGTGTTTGTACTCGTCACGTGATTTACATCAGGCATCACATCCTAATCAAGACGGACACCGGTGTCTTTCCAGGCAAAGCTCCCATCCTCAGATTGCAGGAGCAGCTTAGCTGCTCTGTACACGTAACCCCTGTCTGAGCCTCCTCCCTGCTGAACAGGGAAGGGAGGCAAAGAGAGGCTGTGAGGGCCCAGGTGCACTTACAGTCATCTCTGGTCATTCTCCTGCTTGCTGTAGAATAGCCTATGGCAAGGCACAAACTGACCCAGTGGGTATTGTACTTAGAAGACCTCCTGGTTTCCTACAGCGCAGCACCCAGAACAGATGCTCTGGGGCCAGGAGTGGTATCCTCCAGTGAGGAAGGGGTTTGCCTCACCCCAGGGCACAGCATCTTTGCTCAGGCTTACAAGCTCCTAAACGTTCCAGACTAGACAATATGAAATGAGGCAGCTGTTACTAAAGATCCAGCTGCAGCAACCCACACCACCTTTTAAACACATTGAGTTTGGAAGTGGAAACACTAAAATTCCATTCTTTGATCCCAAGACACAGTGTTTCTCCCTGCCCACAGTCCCAGTAAGCTAACCTCTCACTGAAGACAAGCTCTCATTCTGTACCACTCACAGTCTAGTGGGAAATACTTCACTCCTGCTGCTACTTGTCTATTCTTGCCCTTGTATCTTTTGCTCACTTTTCACAGCTTTTAAGCATTTATCTTTTCACGCCTTTGCCTGCTCTGGATTTCCCTCAAGGCTGATTTTGCTCCATCAGGATCCTTATGCCTTCCCCCCCCCCCCCCCATTTGGTCCTAGGAAGAACTTTCCCACCTACCTCATGCCCGTGCAGTTCCACAAGCTGAAATAAACTGAGTCACTGACCCTCTTCCCACCAAGAACAAGAAGTGATGATCCTCAGAGCTTCCAGCTGGCTAGTGGCCAGGCTGCCACAACAGGTAAGGACCAGCCCCCTCCAAAGTAGCTGTCCAAGACATTCTTCAGCACAAAGCTGGGACATAAACAAAGTGGAGATATGCTGTCAAAAGCACGGGGATGCACAAGAGCAGCAGATAACTTCTCTTAACAGATAACTTCAGCCATATGCTGAGCACCTCTTGTGGAGGTGCACAATATATATTGGAACCATGACTTTACTAAAAGGAGGAATGAAACAGTAACTTCTACAATTCAAAGTTTGTGTTGCATATGTATATCAACATGGGGAGCATTAACATATAAAACAAACAAAAGAAACCCAAAACAAAACCAACATCTTAAGGCTCCTATAAAAATTTAATTGAATGGTTTTCAGATTTTAGTTCTATCTACCTGCCACATTCCTGATTGACCAATGAGCAGGTTCTGCTCTCCTGTTTGCAGTAATGTCCAGTGCAGCTCTGGAGACATCATAAGAGAGGAATCTTATGAGTTACACTGTAAATAGTAGGCTCATACTCAGGCTTGTGACTTCCTGACTCACTGGACTTGTAATCTGATTATATGGGTGTTTTTGGAAGCCCTCTGTAGTATGTCCTGCCCCAATCCAGCATTTCCCCTCTGGGGATCACTAAATTTACTGCTTCACAGACACCCTTGGGGTTTGGAAACTGTCCGCTTGTGATGGATGGAAACAGTGAGGCATCTTCCAAGACTTCCTGTCAATTCTGAGTGTTGCAGTCCAAAAAAAAAAAAAAAAAAGATGCAGCAAATGTTCCTCTTTCCAAAGGCCTGGAGAAGCTCTGGCTACACAGCATTTTCTGCAAAACCAGCACATGGCATCTCAAGGTGTGCACTCAAGATCTGTGTTTCTTAAGACATAGTGGTGTAGGTGACTAGGCTGAAAGCATAATGCTCAGATAATCTATACCTCCTCTGTTTTCAGCTATAACAGCACCCCATCCTCTGTTTACTGGCACTCTGCTAGACACCAAGAAAGCTAGTACAAGTATCTTCCTATCATAAAAGTCATCACGTTCCTGTGACTTAAAGTGTATTTAAAACAAATCACATTTTGGAGGGTTAATCTAAAAGAGCCTCTCTGGTGGTGTTTGAAGAAACCAGGGGACAGAGGAGATGTTTGCTGGGAGAGCAGCTCTGGAGCCAATCAAGTTTTTGAAGTAGGAAAGCTCCTCTTACACACTTCTGCTAGTCAGACAAAACGTGCTCAAGTTCGTTGGTCATTCTGGAGCCTTGACAGCAATGCAGCGTCTGGTAAGTTCATTCCCAGATGCTGGGGGAACAAGGGATTGTGGGAGGCAGTGTAAAATGGGGAGGGATTTACTACAGAACAGAGAAAAAGCAAATCAATAAACGTTTGTTCAGCCTTACTTCCTTTTTGGGTTTTTCTTGTGAGGCTGCAGTAGGAGAAATTTGGGGATTTTATGCTTGTGTTGCTTTAAGGAGAGGAATGCTGGAAAGAGAGGTATTTGATACCTTTGCTGCTAATTACAGTGCAAGCTCCCAGTGTCCTGACAATGCCCTTGTCCCTGACCTGGAGGGGCCTCACTGTCTCAGGGTCAGCTGTAATTTAGTTTTAGGTCAGACCTGGGACTCTCCTGCCAAACTAACTGCACTTTGTTTTGAAGTAGAAACCATTTACTAGCAAGTCTGAGACCATCAAACTCATTTCACTAACGAGAAACAGGAATGAAGTGCAGAGCCCCAGAGACAAAGGTCAGTGTTCGACACAAGGAGAGCTCAGCTGCGTCATGAAGGAAGGGGCTGTTCTGCCCACTGAGCCACGCAACTGCCCGAGCTCAGGTCTTCTGCTCCCTTCAAATAAGCATGTTTATTTAAAACCAACCAACCAACCAAACCAACAAAAACAACAACAAAAAACCAACCAACCAAACAAGAACAGCAAAACACAGCTAGGGACCAACTAAGGCATGCCAGTCCCTGAGCAGGCACAACAGCACTGTCAGCCCCCACCTTAGCTGACAGCACAGTTGTTCCATTTCACAGGGGGCTCAAAAAGAGGATCAAGCTCTTCAGTAAAGCTCATGAGTTGTTGGTGCTGCTCCTACCTCTTCTTACAGATTGGCTGGGTGATTTGGGCCAAGAAAGCTCTGGTTTTCTACTCAAAACCTGAGGGGTTTTCTTCTCTACCTCAAATTAAAAAAAAAATGCTTTGAGATCTTCAGAGAGAACATGCTGCAGAAAATAGCTCAAAAGCTGAAAAAGGAAATACTTTAACTTCCTTCAAATAATCAGCACTCTCTAACTCAAAGGGAATGAAGTATTTTTTCAAACCAACAGATTTTGAGCCAATCTGCTTCCCACACACCATATTCCTGGACAGAGGAATTACTGTCACAATATCACACAGCATCACCTGAAATTAACTTGTCACTTAAAGAATTGTTCTTTACAATTTGTGAGTTAATCTGAGAGCCCAGTGCATTATGCATATTTTCAGAGTACCCACTCTTGTGCATTTATGTGGACACAGGACTGCGTTTGCTAAGGAAAAACCTATCCAGAGCACAAAGTTTTTTCAACTCTGCATATTGCTGCAATAAGAAGCCAACTTGCTATAGCAAGAAACAGGACTGCTAAGGAATGTTCAAATCTTTCTTCCACAATATTTGACTAGAAGACTGCAACACACCCTGATGTGTGTTAACGCTTGTTCGCTGCCATGCTTGACAGCTGCAAGGCAGCGTGGTAGAAAGAATTACCAGCCCTACAGACTTCCAGATGAATTCAAAATGTAATACCCCTGTTGTCAGACACCACAGTTCCCTAACTACATGTAAACTCAAATTGCTCCTCTCACCGTTGGTGTCTCTGCAAATACCAAACCAGCTTCCAAGAGATCATCTTAATTGCCAGAGCTCTTTGTGGGACAGGTCCCAGCTACCCAAGAGCTGAGTAACTCCTCTGTGACTCCTTGAGAAAGCCACGTGTTTCAGGAGGGATGCAACAGCCATGTACCAGAACAAGGCTCTGGAGCAGAGCAGATAGCTTCCTTGGCAGCTGGCCCACAGTGTTGGAGCTTGCTCCCAGGAGAGATTAGAGGGAGTAAAAACCTCATTGCCATCAGAGCAGAGCACTCAACCTGCTTCTACCAGAGATTTCTCACAAGAGGAAAAAAAAAAAATCCAAAATTGTCTCCACAAATAGGAGGCTGCAGGAACAGAGAAGAGATAACCCAGTTAATGTCATGCATACAGCTTTGCTAACAGCTCGGTTAACACTGATCAGTAAGGGACAGGCAGAAGCTCTGAGCACAGCCTGTTTTACACCAGGAAGATTACCTGAATAACATCTGGAGACAGAACTGCCTCCCTACATAAAGTCACCCAAAACCCAGACCTGCAGATGCAAAGCTTTCAAGTGAGGTTTTTAAATTTTAAAGTTGAATAGCATGAAATATATTCTATCCTCCAGACGACCTTATTCAAGCCCCCCCTCCTTTTTTTTTTTTTTTTTTCCCAAGGCACAGTAGAGGACAGAAGCTGTCCTTAGATTCCCAGGTAGCACAATTTATATCCTGAAGCAGATTAAAGTACAAACTACTTGAACTCATTTAGGCTTTGTGTGCTTTTGGACTCCCCTGTTACTTCAGGTGTCATGGTATCTGTGTAACACCTACAGCAAAGAAGAAAGAATGGGGTTTTTCACTGGTTTCAAGGAAGTCCGAGCTCTGCCCATAGACAAGGTAATGTCTGCAGAGAGGACTGCACTGACAAGCTGTTTCCCAAGGGCACAGCAGAGTCCCTTCAGAGACAGCTCCCAAGGCTAGAGATCCTGTGCTGAAGGGCATGATATGGGCTCACTCCCCCAGCTCTGCTGACTCCTGGGGACAGGGCCATAATGACCATGGCTCAGTCAACCCTATGAGGTCATCTCCTGTCCTCTGCTCCACCACCACTGAGGTAGGGCTCTAAAAGGAGGAGCACGGAGCTCTGGGCAGGGCTGTGCAGGCAGCAGCCCAGCCTGGGAACTCAGGAGCAGCAAGGAAGGAAAGGATGCTGGAGTGGAAGTGATTTGAATTAGAACAAACTGGCTGCTGAATAGAAGCTTTTATTCCAGCATGGAGAAGGCTTTGTTAGTCAAGCACATGTGATGCACAAAAGCCTCCACTTGAATTCATTGAGTTTTAATTGGTTCTCAGGTGGGGGAGGAGATGGGTGTTAGGAATTAGGGATTCCTTAAAGAGGCAATATCATTAAATCTTAACGCCTCTTCCCTCTCACCCCCAGCTTTGGCTTAAGAGTCTGGCTTCATTCAATTTTCTTACATTAGAGAATCAGAAAAACTGAGGGAGAGAAAGAGTGGGAGGGGGAGTCACTAATAAAGCCTAAAGGGAGATCAATGAACAAGGAGGGTGAGGGGCAGGAGGAAGACTGAAAAAAGAAAGAGGCTGGTTGGGAGAGGAAGGAGGTCACACGCAGGCAGGGAAGGCAGGAGAACCTCAAAGGGATGAGGGAAAGAGAATGATGCCATTCGAGTCAGGGCTTTCTTTTCTCCCTGCATTCCTTCTTTTATTGAACACTTAAAACTTCCCTTGGAGATCCTCTAGCTTGGCTCTGTAAGCCTGGCCTCTAAAATAAGAGTCCATCACCACAAGGAAGGAAACAAGTCCTGGGATGGGCATGGGGACCGATGGCAGCAAGAGAAACCTGCTTGAAAGGATTTCGCAAGAGCTGCTGCTTGTTTTGCCAGACGCAGCACGTTTCAGACGGTTTTGTTACTAAGAGCCTGCTGCAGATGTAGCTGAATCAAGGTCCTTGTGAGTGAAAGAGAAAAGGAGTAAACAGGAGCTAAGGAGATTTCACAGTCGGTGTTGTAGGAGGTACAGCATGCTGCCCAGATTATGGAAGCGTGGGTACCTTCAAGCCAGACCCTGACAGACAACTGCTGCACTGTGACGGAGAGCACACCTCTCACAAATATGTAATGATTTCCATCAGCCCAATACATCACAGGAGAATGAATGAATGTTGTTTTACCTATTACATTTGGAATTTAGATAGGTAAGTGAATGACATGCCAACCACACTGCCAGCAAACCCCAACTCAAACACATTTTCTTTTAGAGTTCCTGACAGAAGAATGCTGCTTCTGTATTTAAGCCAGACACCTTATCCTGTATAAAGCCATACACAGCAGATATCCTTTGCTGGAAGCAATGCCTACTGTTTTACTATAATTCTTCATTATAAAAATTAGACTGCACAATCTCTGCTCATAGCCAGCATGGCACTAAGCTCCCTCAAAACAGGGGCAGTGCAACCAATCACTGCATGGACTCAGACAGGAGGTCTCCAACTTCTGTTCAAGGACAGTGGGGGATGCTGAAAACAGCATTCCCATGGTGTCTTCTCTCTAGGACACCATCAGATCTGACTCCCTCTGGTGTGAAATCTGAGGGAAACACTGGGTCCTCCACTGACGTAGCTGCAGTACAGGGTATCTCTCAAACAGGTGGGTTATTTGTGTATTTCGGGGGGGGGGGGGGGGAAGAAGTGACACAAACTCCAGCCTCATTTGGTCCTTAACTCCAACTAAAAGCAGACATAGTTCCACCTGGCAAAGGCATTCGTGAGCAGTGGGCCACGACAGTGCCTAGCACTGGCTACACAGAAAGCATTTAACCACACATGGAGAAGAGCTAACACTACTTCCCTTGATTTGTCATACTGCAAAGTTTCTACACTGACTCTGCCAAGCTGTCTATTGTCACTGCTTGACCAGTGACAACCCAGGAGAGCCCTGCCCTTCAAGAGCAGCAGGGATTTCCCCCAACACGGGATTCTCCCCTGGAAGGCTCCTTTAGGAAAGCACAAACAAAAAGCTCCACAAATCATGTTAGAAATCCATTTTTTTCCCCTTCTAAGCAATGTTTCTCGTGTGCTTCAGTTGTCTCCTCATAGCACACCTGCATAACAGGCAGCATACAGGTTACAGACAGATTTATTTGATTTTCTATCTTACAAGTTTTAATTATACCATAGACATCAGTTCAGATGATGTCTGCCCCACCTAAAGCAATAAGCTGCTCTTCATCATCATCAACGGTAACATTTGTGTGTCCATCTTACTGTGCCTAGTTCTAAATGCAATCCCAGCCCCTGGGAAAGCTGCACCTCTGCAGAGGGCCAAGCAATTGCAGTGTGTCCTGCAACCCTGCATTCAGCGCTAGGGCATCTCCTGCAACTATGTTCCCAGTAACAAGATGTAGGAAAAGGCTGTCACAGTAAGGATGGGCAAGGTCATGCCTCCCAGGTCGTTCCCTGTATTTATCTGAGATCTGTTGCCCTGGATGCCTTTGCACTCCTTCAGCAGTTTTCTAGTAACAGCCTTTCCTGTAATTGTTTCCTCCTCTTTCAGATACATTCAGTTTATCTTTATGCTTCAGTGCTGGAGTATTGGTTTTCCTGATACCACCTCGTTCCTCAACAATCTCCTATTTTCTAGCTCCCAATAGGATCAGACCAAATGTCATTTGTGCCTTTGGAAAGAAAAATAATTTAAAAAACCCAACCCTCCAACTATGCTCAAATATCTTGTTGCTCTCCTATGGCTTTCTGTAGATGCCTTTGGTTGGGATCCTCTTGCAACATTTTTCCCCAGCAAGTACCATTTCCACAGCCTTTTGGTATGCGACAGCAGGCACTTCTGAACTGCTTCACTACACAAGCTACAGATTTGTCTGTCACAAACAGTGTCAGTTATCACAGCATCAAATTTGCTGTGTGCAGCAGGTCTCTTTAAGGCTGCCATGAATTGAAAATTGTTTTGCTACCTCTTCTGAATGCCTGACGGAACAGGTATCTCAGCAATCAGCAGTGGCTTTGGGGCAAAGTGTGACTGACACATCTGTATCAGCTAGCCAGTTAATTTTATTCCCTGCCTGTTTTATTACATTAAACTTCAAGATGCTCACCATATTTCCTCCTTTCCAAGCAGGAGGGATAGGAAAAACATCCTTCCGACTACAGAAGAAGTTTAAGCTATGTCTGCTCCACCAATTAAACTTGAGGTCCTCCTGTAACCAGGACATTGCCTCTTTCTTTGCAAACACCAACATCGCACAAACGAACACAAAATTCAGCCCTAACAAGGTATCGCTGCCAATTTCAACAGGACCACCCAGATGAGTCCTGTGACAAGCTACTGATCAGGCACAAGCTTTTGCTTTCCGTTATCCTCTGTGAAGGATAACGGAAAAATATGTGGCTGCTGACATAGTTTCAAGAATTAGAATATGAAGACCACCTACAGCACAGGTCAGAACACTAGTACAGAAACATGCTCTACCCTCCCTCGAAATCACCTATCTCTGCTCCAGTGGACAAGCCCTTGCAAGGACTTTGGGAGCACCAATCCTTTGCTCTGTCAATGGCCATATCAGCATCTTGTGCATAGCCCAAGGGTTTCCTGCAGCTTGCCTGGCAGTGGCACAGCTTGTAGCTTCCCATGCTTCTTCATCTGAAGATGCAGCCCCCCAGCAGGCTCCACATGCAGGCTCCTGCCCCAGCCCATGCCAGGGCTGTGGTTCCTGCAGGACTGGACACTGGTGCATTCACAGCTTCTCTGGGCCCAAAGGCCACATCCAAGTTCGTGCAGGAGGAGGACAGAGCTGCACAGGAGCTGGGCACTACGCATTACAGAGACAGAATGAGGCTAGGATGACTAATGAGAGGCCAGCACCGCAGAAGCTTTCCAGCCCAGTGCCCTCACAGGTTTCCATGCGAGATGGCAATACTTTGCACATTTATTGGTGTAATATTGCACACTTACTGTTCTTTAAATTTGCACAAACCCACACCTCCATGGCCCCACGAGCCAGTGGGCCTTGCTTGGAAAGATCTTTACACACGCACGTCACTGCTGATAAACAACACATAAGTTACCACGGTGAACTTCACGGGGTTGCTCTGTTGCTTCAATACGTTTGCCTATTGTACCTAATTCTCTGAATTCTGTCAGTCCTCCTCTCCTGTGTTTTGACAGGTAAGTAGGTGAGGGGCATTGTGGCTTTAAGAAGGTCATTTCCACTGTCCTGCCGGTGTAATTAGCCTGCTAAAGAAAGGGCAGAGGCTGGAAATTGGATTGAGCAAACCAGGCTTTAGCCGCAGGATGAAGGCAGAGCCCCAGGATTGTTATGTTAATCACCTGAGCTCAGCAGTCCCTGCCCTTCAAACCAGTACAAACCCAGGACCCCTCTGCAGAGCAAACCCAGCCTTGCTCAGGCCCCAGCTGCCCTAGGACAACTCTCTCCACCTCCCAGGATGTAGAGGCCACCCCTGCAGGCAGACCTGGGGCCACCCAGCATTGGGAGGGGATCCTCTGCCTGGCCACAGCTTCAGACGTGGTCATAGAGCTCCTCTGATCCAGAGCACTGGGCCCCAGCTGCCAGCGGGGTGAAGAGTAAATGGGGGTCACAGGTGACACTGGGAGCTGATGGGCCAGAGCTGCTTTACACCAGCTGAGGATCCATCCCCAGCCATGCTGAGTCTGAAAGCACAGATTGCTTACTGCTATTTCACCAATGAAAAATAGCACTAAGAACAATAGGCTAGATTCGTATCCAGCATAATAATGGCTGTAGGCAGTGGAGCTGTGGGTAGGTTTGGTTGGGTGACAGCCCCTCTGCAGCAACAGCACAAGCCCCTTAAGTCCCTGGGCCACTGGCAGGTGCTCAAGTCCCATGTCTTCAGCACCAGAGCTACCCCAAGTTAATCCCAGTGGCAAGTCTTGGGGTACACCCCCCAGCCTGCCCCTACACTCTCCTCAGGAGCGCAGCCATGCTCTGCGCCAGAGCTGTCACCTGCAGCAGCAGCTGTTGCAACGCCACCAAAACAAGAGGTGCTGCACAAGCCAGAGGCAGTGGCAGGCTTGGCCCAAGGTGCCCTGTTTGCTGAAGGAATACATTTGTGGCACAGCCAGGGAGAGCTGGCCATGAATCGCTCCCAGCCGGCTGCCTACTGCCTCCTGTTTTGTCCTCGCTGCCTCTCCCCTCCACGGGAAACAAGGCTGTGGTTTACCTCACTATGCTTTACTAGCCTATGTCCCCTGGAAACATGCCTTTTTGTCCCCTCTCTGCTCAGAAACTTTGAGCTAGCAGCCCTCACCACCACCACCCACCTTCTTTTTAAGGCAGCGACCCGGGCTGGCCATTGTCCCCTCCTCACTGCCCCTATTTTCTTAGGGCGAGCTCATGCCTCTCCCCCACGTCGGGCCAGCTGGGGCTCCGCGTTACCTCCCTTGTTCTTTGGCACATTTTTTCACTGCGCCCCTGTGCTGCTGGGGAGGGGGAGGGAGAGGAGGAGGATGGGAGGGCAGCGTCTGGCTCCGCAGCCAGCACGCCGGATGGCATGGTTTTGGAGAGGCCTGGCTTAGTGAAGTTATTCAAGCCAACGGCAGCCTGGCAACCGGGCGGCCACAATGGGAGCGCAGGAGGAGGAATGTTTCCACATGCCTGATCAATGGGAGCAAGGGAGACAGCAAAGCAAACAGAAGCTGGGAAAGAGACACAAAGAGAAAGCAGCCTTTTCTCTGCTCAGTTCCTTTCATTTGTCACAGCTCTTTGTGCAGCTGATGACAACGGAGGCCCTTCGGAGGCTAGTTTTAGGGAGTTTAGTTTTTCTAATTAAATAAAACTCCGTGTCCTTTTACTTCACTTGTCACCTTCCCACTCGCCAAAAAACCCAAAGAGCAGCCCCATCTGCACTCGAGCCTCCCACTCCACACACCTCCCGGGAGTCCCAAGCACCTTTTTCTCCCCGGGAAGGTAGAAAGGCACAACCACCCCCTTGCTCGGAAGTCGCTCCTGGGCTGGAAGCGGTGCCGGCCCAAGGGCCTGGCCAGGGGGCCAGCAGCACATGCCACCCGTGCCCCCCCGCTGCTCGTTACGGGAATAAAGAGCCCAGCGAAGGACAAGCTCTCTGGAGGTGGTGTGCTCCCCGCAGCAGCTGCTGACGAGACTAACGGGCAACTTTCTATGGGAACGAGGCAGCGTTCAAAACAGGGTTAGAGGAGAGTTGCCTTGGAAACTTGGACCGTTTCTGCTGAGGGGCTGCAGTTTCCCTCGATAGGTCTCAGACAGGATTTACCTGGGAGCCGACTGTGGGACAGATTCCTGCAATCTGCAGAGCGGCTCCCCAGAGCAGGGATGGAGGCAAAGGAGGGGTTTCAGGACCAGCTTGCTGGTGCTGGGCTGCATGGTGACAAGCAGTGGCCGAATCCAGCCCTGTTGCGTAACCAGTGGTGGGAGCCCAAAGTTGTTTCCTCTAATTACTATGCAAGAGTTCACAGCAACAGGCCTCCTCTGTGCAGGAGTTTACAGGAGAGGTCCTCCCTGCTCCCTGTCTCTAAGGCAATACCAAGCAAACCAACAGGAGATTTTGGGGGTAAGCTTTCCTGCATTGAGGCCAGAGCAGAGATTATTCTTTTCTCCCTCCCCCCCCCTTTTCTTTTTCTTTTCATGAGCAGACTCCACTAAGATGCTCATCACAGCGCACAACAGAAGAATCCCTGGTTACTGAGGAACAGCAGGCAGGGACACCTGCCTCCTCCACACCTCTACCAAAACACAACCAACTCGTGTAGCTCCAGCCCCCTGGGTATCAAGAGTGCAGGAAGAGGATTCATGATCCTTCACATGCCTTAGGAGAAGGGAACTTCAGTTATGAACGTGGTCATCTTTGGGAGCCCAACAGTCTTTCACTCATAGTTAGGCTCAGGATGCAACCAAAACATGGAAGGGAACTCCAGCAACGTGAGTCAGTGAATTGCAGTGTGAGCTCAAAGAAATGGAATGAAACTTGGTCCTAATCACAGATGTAGTACTGACTTGACAGCACAGGAAAATTCCTGTCCACTTCCAACTCCTAAAGACACAAATGGCTAAATGCAGGCTTCTCAGTCTTTCCTCATGGCCAGATATTCCAGGCTCTTCAGGCAGACAGCAAGTTCTTCTGCCAGTACCTGTTTCTATTCCCAGGACTGCTACTAAGCCCAGGGATAAACCTCTTGGCTCCTCAGTAGTCCTGTTTCTCAGTCAATCAGTGGGGCTAATATTGGACCAGACGTTTTGACAGTCAAACTCTGAAGCAATAAGGACCTATAGTTTTACCAGCGTCCAATGTTACCCTGTCTGAATTGCACTTCACACCCTGCATCTCCACCCAGCCCTCGCCTTTGAGGGTTGAGGCACACCCCTCTTGCCCGGTCAGGTTAAGGATCCCATGAGCCATTCTGCATGACAGATGAATTCCAGCAGTGTTGGGGTTTCCTCTGCCTCACTCTGGCAATATCAAGGGGGTGACATGCTGCCTCAGTTTCACCATTTCCACCACCTCCCAACAGCATCATATGTGACGTATTACTGGGTAACAATGTTTGTGACATTTTCATTTAACAACATAAGTGCCTCTAAATAATAATAATTACAATTACTAAAGAAGGGGATTCTACTGTACCCCAAGTCTCCTTAACACCAAGTTGTTTGCTGCCATATAATCAGCAAGTTTGCTTTTGGGAAGAGTCTCGATTTCCATATCGAGTGTATCACTGCCATCCCACAGTCCTATCCGGCTCTACCACTGCCCCCAGACATGTGCTAAGTGCCAGCCTGAAGCTGAATGAAGATCAGGAATCTCCCCTCCCCAACTTCAGAGTGAAAACTCACTCCACAGCCATTACATTCTGCTTCAAAATTATTCCAGCACTCCTTGAGCCTTCTTGTAAGGAAGGAGAAATCCACTTTCACTCCTGCTCAAAGGATTGCTTTCATTAAGGCCTCTATAGATTCGCAATGGCAAGTATTTGACCTGCTTCAAAAATATTCATGAGACTCTCACATGCATTCAGTAAGGGCAGACAAGCAAAATCTTCAGCTCGTGTTCTCCTGGGGTCTCAAGGTGCTGATGGCAATATACATCCTAATTACAATATATACTATGTTGAGAATGAGAACTTGTCAGCTCTGGTGATGCTTTGAGTCAAAGAAACAATCTGGAAGTGATTGTGATTTTCTCAGTAGATCAGAAAAAAGTCTAACCATGTGCAAATATCTTTAAGCAACTGCCCTTTTCCCTGGCCTCAGTGAGAAGCTTCCAATACAGGCCACAGGGAACGTTTGAACTGTACAAGAAAATTTAGACGCTTCCAGAGCTTGAGTTGTGAGAACAACAAAATGCACTGCTCCTGTATGGGGCTGGGGGGGCTGGAACAAACAACCAAAAAACTCAGGTATGAAGATGGCCAAAGCCAGCTCATTACAGCATTCACCTAGCTCTGAAACAAAAACATCACTCTTCTTTACAAACTGCATTTGAGGTATCATAGTGTAACACGATTGGGATAAAACAAGCCGGAAAAGCAGTGTTCACTCACCACAGAATGCTAACCTGTTACTGCAGACTTCCAGAAATGTTGCAGAGCAGCGCAAGACGCAACACAAGCGGTCCCTTATAAAGACAAAGTGTGTTCCTTTATAAGTCGGTTGCTGCAAGGCAAAGCCGTTCTCACACAGCTAGTGCTCTTCTTTCACTCCTGCACCTGCTCCAAAGACACCATCCTGACAAGCAGCAGCACTCTAGAGCGCCCTGGTCTGCCTCTCTCAACAAGACCCTTCTGTGCTGCCTATGGATTCATCTCAAGATAACATTCTTCGGTAGAAGGACAACCTGCTGATGGACACATGCAATTAGTAGCCTGCTGACAGGCACCCTTTCAGCCTCTCTGTGGCCCTTTTTACTCAGGTAAAGCTGGCACAGTGATCCAGCCACCCATCCTTTGTTACAGCTCTATAAAGTGGAGGAAATAATTCAAAAAGTCTTAAAGGGAACCTCAAGGTAGGAAGGGAAAATGTGACAGGTATTCCATAAAGTGAGGGAGAAGCAGCATTTTATCACTGTTGAAACGGCTCCCACTACTGAGTCAGTAAGCACTTCAGCTTTTTATGATTCTCCTTAGCACAGGTAATGCCACAAGAAGGCAGAGAGCTACCAACTGCAAATATATAAACAAGCACATCTCACAGGGAAAGGGCTGGGGTGGAAAGAGAGTGCTTCTTTCAGCAAATACTGTGTTAATCCCAACTGAAAGGGCAATACTTCCTCTAATAGCTTTCCTTTCAGTCTTCTGACAACGAGACCCTGATGCAGGCAGTGCACAGATGATGCAGACAGCACACACAAGGCAGCTGGGATGGTGGCACTGCCCTCCTTGACCTGCTGGTGTCCTGCAAGGTACAGAGCACACACCATACCCAGTGACCAGATATCCAAGCAGCCTAGTTACCTGACCTTGCCACAAGGGTCAACACCCAGGGCAGGAGGAAAGGAAATCCTTTCAGGCATATCACGTGAGAGCTTCTTGAGATCCTGCCCACTTACTCATGTCTCAGTCCCAGCAGCACACATAGGCCACAGTCTCACATAGTTGTTTTCTGAACAAAGCTAGAAGCAAAGAGATCCCAACTCATTTTGGTATAGAGCAAGCAAAACAATTTCACTTGGTTACAGGACAGGCTGAAAATATTTATTATAACACCCTCCTCCACCTACAGCCATAGATTCCTAAGGAAAAACAGAAAAAACATCCCCTTGGGTACAGTCCATTCATGGCCACAGCACACAGGGGTGCCAGAGACAAGGTACACAGCAGATCCAGCCCTGTTTCCTTCTCCATTGCAGACCCTGACCTTGACCATCCATTTGGTATGAGGTGTTCAGAGATTGCTCCCTCCAGTGTTCAGGCTTTTCCCTATGATCACAGATATGTTACACAAAACACAACCCAAACTTACCACAGGTAGGTAGATAATTGTGACAAACGCATCCTCTCTGAAGAAATCCGCCAGTCTCCCTTTAGCCTGCCACAGCCCACTGAGACATTCCTACAAAACCAGGGAAAGGGGCTTTTAGCTTTTTATCATTTGCAAACCCTTACAGGTTTTTTACTAGAAATACAGACCTATATATAGCAAACTTCAGCCTACTGAAACTACACCACCTTTCTCTTGTCAAGCACATAGTGAGAATCTCTACAAGCTAGAAAATTGGATATTAAAAAACAAACAAACAAACAAGTAATTGACTTTATCTAGGGAAGAAACATCCCTTTGCTCCAGTGAAAAAGCTGTGGCTTTCAGAGAGCCCAGGCATGCTGACTTCTGCAGCCCATCCCTCACCTTGCAGTGATCAGCCAGGCTAGCCAGAACAAGGGAGAAATCTCTTCTGACTTGCTATCTGACTTAGTGGGGGGAAGGAATCAAAGAGCAGATGTGAGTGCTGCCCACAACATCCCCTAGAATTAAAAAGTCATTCAGCCAAAGCCATCAGTAACCCCCTGTATCCTGCCAAGGCCTATACACAGGCACAGAAATGTCCTCATAAGAGTGCTGCCAATTCTCTTTTAGAAAGGCTGTGACAGCTGATCTCTGTTACACCACTTAGCACCTGGTGAGCAGCAACTGGGAAGGAGATGCTTACAGGTGGCACAGTGACATGCTTCTCAGTACTGGGGGGCTGTTAGAGTCAGAGTCCTGCGTAGATGTGGGGAAAAATGTATTTCATCACCCTGAAATTCTGTCACTACAGCAGGTCAGCCCTCTTCTGCATTGTCACCCTGTCCTGCCGGTTACAATCAGTTGGTTCTAACCCCAGGAGCAGCAAAAGCGACTGTCTCATTTCCTCTGTCATCTGTATTGTCTCAGGGCTAAAAGCCGTATGAACCCACCGAGTTAAATCCACCCCCTGCTGCAATTCCAGAAGTGTATGCAACCTTCTATCATATTAAAACCGCCCCACTAATAGGGTGCCCAGTGGCAAGTCCCCCATCCTGCCTGTTGGCCATTTGAAAATAGCTCTTAGTGATTCTATGTCATGCTAGAAGAGTTTGTCAGCTTGTCTCACACCCAGTTCTGGGGACACTGGTGTATTGAAAAGGCATCTCACAACACCCATCACAGAAACAACCACAGGGTTGAGCACTGAAACTGGCCACGGGATGTCTACGCACAGCTGGAAGAAGCTAATTTGAACCAGGCCGAGTGGTAGGGACTCAATAATTAACAAAGAATGTACCTGAAGCCAGCATATTTAAGGGGTGAGAATGCATTTCAGGTCTAGAGAATTAAACCATTGTAATCAGAGAAGGAAGAAAGAAAGAAAAAAAATTCTGAAGTAAAATCCTTGCATAGACCTTGACTATTCCCTTAGCAGGACAAACCTGATGACTAGTTGTTGTTTACAACGATAAGGTCAGAGGAAAGGCCATTTCCTCTCAACAATTGTCAGAAGGGATTAAAACCTGCATTCAGGCTCGCTTTGAACTAGCAGGTACTCCATTCCCCGATGGTATCAGGATCCATTCAGTGAGGTCTCCAGCAGCCTCCGGGGCATGTCTCCATAATGCCCCTATTGTGGAAATATGCAGGACTGCTTCCTGCGTTCACTCTATCTTTATGAAGCTTCACCCTTGTGGTCTGATACCCAGGTCAGGAAGCAATCCTGCAATCACTGTTTAATTAGTCATTTCCCAAGTCTGCCTCAGTTGAGAGTTGCTGCTGCTTGTCAGCTTCTGACGAGGGAGGTTGGGAATCAGAAACATCACTTCCAGACTGGGGAAGTTAAGTCTCTCACAGGCTTTGAGGCGTTTGCACTTCAGCTCGACAGGCCACATTCTCCATTTCCACTGTTTTGGGGTTTTTTTAACTAAGTACAAGGATTTGAACGGATGAAGGGGCCACTGCACCTTCTGCAAGTCAAGACAAAAGCTGATTTAGAACAAAAGTGGGGTTATTTTTGTTGATTTGTTATTACAGGCTGGGCTTTGGCTAGCTTGGGTTTTGTTTTGTTGTTTGTTTGTTTTCCTTAAGAAATGGCGTCTTTGATACAAAGCACATACTTCAAAAGAGGCCTATTCCAAGAATTCCAGTTGCATGCTTTCCTTTGTGGAAGTCAGTACTGAGCCTGAGCGGTTGCAGCTTTGGCTTTTCCAAATGAGCTCACTGGAAGAGCTACTTCTTACCATACAGGCACCAATTTGAAAAGCATGAGAGTTACGTAGTATTAAAATATTTGTCTAGATAATGAATGTTTGCATGCAGAGGAATGCTAAAGGAAAAAGAAAAATATTTGTTGAAACCCAACTGTTTTGAAAAACATGGTGATTTTTCTGTTTAACAAAATAGACGAAGTATTTCAGTAATGTCAAAAAGGCCTGTTTTGGAGTATTGGACATTGTCGTGAAAAGCTTTTCAAAGCAAAAAGAAAAATATATTATTATATAAGAAGTTATGTAAAGCTATATAAAATAAAGTTATCAGTTTAAAGACATTGAAATCAGAGGAACCGCTTTGATCAAAACAAAACAATGTTCTCAGAGTTTCATTTTGTAAGAAAATTTGACTTAAAACATGATTCATTCTCAAATGGAAAAGGTTTTGAAATCTCAACATTTCTCAGTAAAATGAGAACTTCTGTTGAAAATCAGAAGTTCCGGTTTCCTTTACTGTAATTAAATAATTGGAAAAGTGGTGTGTGTGTGATAATTCCCTTGTGACAGTGGGACAACCTGGCTTTTGATAAGCAGAAAAAAACCTAACAGATCAGCAATCTCAAGGATAAATTTACATCGATTTCAATAAATGATACGGGAATTCATGTAAGATTGATATGAAGGAATATGACTCCAACAGGGAGTAGAAGTAGTGAGGGAGTTAAAATATTAATTATTTTATCTATCATATGAGAAATTCCTGCTCTCTCCCTGGATCTAGTGTGTCACTTCTTGTTCTAATCATATCTTGTAACATGCTGGATCAGTCTTTGTACTGGGCAGACGCACATTGCTTCCAGCAGTTTGGAGTGCAAGTACAAAAAAATATTAATTTGATACCAAAAAAAGTGCAAGTATGTCTCAGAAGGTTTTTTTTCTCTTTCTCCCCCTAAGACTATACTAAACCTGGCAGCAGCCAAATCCAGAAGACATGGGAATCAGATAACATCACATGAGCATCCTTTCTCCTCAGCCACTCCTTTGCCACACAAGGATACAAGTGGCATCTTCTCCATGCTCCTTTCCTCTGATTTCCTGACAGAAATTTATCTGAGATTGCCCTCTCCAGTTTTCTGTTATATGATCTTCCTCTTAAGATGAGGCTTCTTGCAAAGTGCCAAACACAATAAGAAAAATTATTTTTCAGTCCCACGCTGATGAGAGAAGGATGCAGAAGAGAGCTGTGAAGAGAGCTCAATAACACCTGTGAGGTTAACTCCATCCCCTCACCTGGGGGAACAAAAGCTCAGCATCCAGCATTACCATAGCACCAATAGCCATCCATAAATTGCCCTCCTAAGAAAAGAACAGATGTGGCAAAGATTGTTCCAGGGTCTATAGCAGACCACAGCCAAAGCAGAAGAGTCTAAATGTGCTGGTTTGGGATGGCAAGGGAAGTCACAACTGGGTTCCATCTAGGGGGAATTATTCTTACACTCAATTCATCAATTTATGGGCAAGCAATTCGACAGGCAACGCTGACTTGATTAAACAGAGCCATAATGACAGTGAGTGTAGGGAAGCACCCAGCCAAGTATGCAAACTAGCCTTCTCAGCCTAGAATAAAAGCTTTCTAACCAATAATTTCATGCTTTTATCTATACGATCATTAATACAGATACCAAACAATGCCAACTCGACGTGGTGTCAAAGGCTCTGACAACCTCTAATTGATAATAAATAATTCAATTTCTGTCCTGATCCAAAACTGCTGAATCTTGGGACATGTTCCAGATAAATGATTAAAAAGAACGTTGAATGTAATTATATCTAACACAATTGGGGATATTGCCCAGATGAAATTTACAGCAACTATTCAGAGATACAACATTTCAATGACACTGGCAATTCTTTATGCCTACTAGAAAATGAAATGTTAGTTACTCGGGCAATGGCACAGATTGCATTTTTTATCGACTGCTGTTTGCCAGCACCTCACCCAGGCCAACCGTGCTTCCCACAGAGGTGCAGTCTTTCCCAAAAACACTTGAGAAAATTTGGTAACAGAGTTTTGCCACCGACAGATCTTTATTGTTCTGTACAGGTAGAACTGGAACTTCTTTCCGATACAGCTGATTCTTCCCCACCCCCACAACTGCTTACATTACAATTAAAGAGAGTTTTTTAAAAATGAGCACCCATAGTTCCTGGAAGGAAACTAGGGCAGCATGTTTCAGTAAGGAAAGTGACTATCAGCACAGTCCTGAGATGATGAATGCTGCATCTCAGAGGCACACTGACTGTTCCCAGTAATTCCCAAACTCCAAAGCCAGAAGGAACTCTGAACACTTATTAGTGAAAACACAGCTCATGTATTTACAAGAACATCCTTATACAAGATTTGACTTCTATTTTTCTCTCACTTGCATAAATCCTTGCTGAAATCTTAGTTTCTGCATCTGTAAAATAGGCATAATGACATTCACTTTGATTTCTTTGGATACAAATTGTTTTGAATGCCAGTTTTTCTTTTATTGGGAGAACAGTGTATGTAACTGACTTGAAGAAGTGGTGACTTAAGGACCCTCACCTGCATTTACCTGTCAGAGTGGTCAGAGATGGAGAAAGCCAGCCTGAAACAGAGACTACCTGCAATGTCTTCAGGATTGTGAGAACATATGAGAAAACAAAACAGCTCCATAATTTCTCCACTGCCCTGACCAGGTGAGCCAGGCTTGTTTCTTCAAACATACTGGGGGGGGGGGGGGAAGGTGTGCGCCCAGAAGTGTGTCTAGTCCAGCCTTATCCAGGGCAGCATTGTGTGCCCCATATCCCATAGGTATCAAACACAGCCAGCTATTCTCCAGCAGACCTGAAGGCATTACTGGGCTCTGAACAATGCCCAGTTAGGCACCTTCATATTAATAGTCATATGACAGAGATATTTATACCGTTAACTAGAACAACTAGTTACATTAAATAGGAGACAATGTATTTAACAGATTTCCTATCTGCAGTCTGAGATCCATAGACCACTTAAGCACATGCTTAGCTTGAAGGAAGGATGTAGTCCTCTTGGAATCAGTGGATTATCAGACCCTATGGGACCAGCTCACCTGCTGAGGTCAGAGCTGGAACATCAGTTCCTGCTGGGTATTCACTCTGCCTCACCTACAGAAGAAAATTCCCTTACAGGTGAGAAACCAAGAGACTATTGTACATCTTCTTATACTAGATACTTTCTTTAATGTATCTAATACCAACCCCTGTAATGAAGAAAATGTTATATAAACCTACACTCCAGTCTAGTGGTGACAAGCTAATAAGAATGGTGAAACTTTTCTAGCTTCCCTCAAAAAGGAAGAAGACTTATAAACTACTATTAAAACCTAATATTTGAAATGACTGGATCTTCTTTCACAGCAACATTCACCGTAAATGATAAGTTATGTAAAGTAAGTTATATAAAAGTAAGTATATGTAAGTTATATAAAAGGGAGTGCAGCTAACAGAAGAAAAATCAGTACCAGATAATACAAGGATGCTTTCCCTGTGCAGTTTCAGTTGCACTGACAAACTAGCCAAAGACCTCATGTCTTCAGAGCCTTGGTGAGTTTGATATTGTTTTTCTAGGAGCTTGGGATAATGGAATAGTGGAACCCAGGCACAAAAATACTCTAGTGTCAGAAATCATTCTGAAAGTTGATGAGAGCACTGATTGAGCTCCATAACCCTACATTTTCACTGCTAGATCACAGGTACAGAGCATCTGTTCACAAAGTAGCTGAGCAATCCTTAATACTTTGTGGTTAAGCCATGTATCCATAGGAAATGTTTTCCTAACACTTTGTTATGCAGAGTTCATTAAATGGAAGTTTGCAGCAGTTCATTCAGAAATTCCACACGGCAGAGTCCTTTTTGAAAGAGGAGAAGCCACTGGCAGTAACAGAGGATTCAGGTTAATATCCTGATTTCTCACCACATGCCTGCAGGCTGGCAAGGGCATGGGATGCTAGAACAACTGTAAGCTTCACCTCTAGAGAAGCAGGCAGCGCACACCGCTGCTAGCATCTCTTCACCTGAACAGAAGGGGCAGCACTGGAAGACTTGAGCTAATATCTTTAATGTTAACAATCATTTCTCTACTAAAAACCAAGAAGGAATAGCATTTCAGAGCTCCTAGAAGGATCAAAAATGGACTAAGATAGAAATAGAAATGCGGAAGATGTATTAAAAAGATGTCATCACTTCTTAATGTGTTTTGTCTTGTCAGCTGTAAACATCCATAGGTGCTCTATTTGCACTGGTACAGAAGATGGGAAAAGGCTGAGCCTGTAGCACCAGCTGTACTTGTGAGGGCTGGGTAGCTGGCTTCAGCCTTCCTGAACAGACACAGGGCAAGTACTGCCGAGGTGAACTCAGTTTAATAGGTTGCTACTTACAGGCTTAGACTGATTTACAGGTGTTTGCCCTGAAATATGACCATCCATGTCACCACTGCTAATCCTCTCCCATCTCTGAAATCCTCCCACTTTGACAGATAGCTATTTTAGGAAGAGAAAACCACATACATACCAAAAAACAACAGTGCTCTTTAAATCTCTTCCCACAGGAAAGGCAGCCTGACTATCACACACATGACAAGTTGTCTAGTACCACGTAACACCAAACCCTTGGTTGCCTCTGTCACGGCGGGTGTCAGCCACCTGCATGTGACAGTAATAACAGGGATGTCACAGGGAGAGCACACACGGGCTTTGCATCCTCCTCCCTTGCAGCCTGGTAGAAAACCTCACGTTGACAATGCAAAGCCTAGGAAGCAGAGGTGGGCTGCTCCTGCTGTGTCCAGGGGAGCAGCATCTTCCACCCTTCTCTGCTGAAGACTTCTCTCTTGCTTGCTCTCTCAGGCTTGTGACCTCTTTCCTGCAACTGAGTTTCCCAGTTTTGGATCCTGACCCAGTGCTGGAGACCCAGCCTGACAGATCCAATGGCCAGAGCACTGTGATGCTCTGTACCTGGTGAATCAGTTTCTATTCCTTGCATATACTGCTCCAGCACTGTGGTAATGATTTGCAGACATACATGAGAACAAGGTTCACAGTCTATGTATGCTGACAAAAAAATTATCTTGGGATTGAAAGTAAATTTACATAAGTAGATAACCTTTTTTTCCTTAAGCAATATATCATATAGGTACTGACTGCATTGCATTCATCTGTCTCCTAGCATAGCTGAGAGACTGCTAAGTACAGCTTCTAGAAGCCTACAGAAACCTCACAGCAACATATAGCTTCTAGGAGCTCAAGGCCATGCCAACTCTCACATACTGAGCCAGTATTCTGGCTGCTACACTTTGCTCCATACCCATAGAACCTGCATTTCAGCTGTTTTGAAGCATCACAACCCTCTCTCTCTCTCACTTTGGGATTTTCATGTGGAAGGTAAGTTGGTTTGACAGGTCATGATGAGCTTCATGGCTTTGCAGGTACCAGGGCACTCTGTGGGAGAGGTGTCCTACCCATGAACCACGACCAGAACTGCTGCCAGAAGGAATAGCCTAGTGCTGTGAGCCCCCCATCACATGGCCCAACATCAGCCTAGTGGGAGATACACAAACCTATTATCAGAGCCCAAATGATGACTCTGAGCATCAGGATCTCAATCAACCTGGTGTATTCTGTAACTTAGAAAATCAGATGCATAGGCACAGGTCTCCCATTTTTTTTAACCCTGAAAAAGAGTCCAGAAAGCTCCTAGAAATTTTAACAGACTTTCAGCACCAGCAAAAACCAAACATGTAGCCAAATGACACAAGTTAGAGACAGAGACAAAACTGGAAGAAAGCTCACAGGGATTCTGAGTTTCACATTCAACACAGAAGCAAAAATTCATTTCTGTACTGCTGCAAATAAGTCACATTGGAGCTCACAACACTGCAGGAACAATCCTGTCCAGGACTCCCCACTTCTTTTCAGTGCTACAGAACCAATACCTCCAGTAAAAGCTGATGGTGACTCTATCTGCTGACGGTGCAGGGATCCCATTCCCTGCAGCATAGAGTACAAGGGACTCCTCACATGCTTCAGGTTTCACCTCCACCTCTACTATTCTTGGCCTTAAAAGAACAATAATATTTTGAGGTATCTGAGTGGGTGCCAACACACTGCAGACTGCCCTTCACTTTCTGGGGCTGCTGCCACTCTCCAAGTCTCCCCCGCCATAGACAGCTGCACGTGTATATTTTTACCTTGTTCTGCTTTCCCAACAGCTTCCTCTTTCTATCCCCTCCTGGCTTTTTCTGATACTTTCTGCTTCTGTTGTGCCCCTGCTATGTGAGCACCTCTCTGTCTATTCTTGTTTCTTTTTGCTCGAGCTCTGCACAGCAGTTACTTGTTAGTTACTCAGAATCCAAATAATTTAGGTCAAAAAGCCCGGTGAATCTGACGTGGTTTGTTTCACATAAAAAGAATGAAATTGAAAACCACCTTATTCTTCTCACATGAAATGCTGCGTCCCTATTAATTCAGGTGTATAAATAACACTCTCTAATGCTGCATCAAGGGCTCTGCTGTGTGATTAAACCTGCCTCCCTGACCTGTAATTAGAAACTTTGCCTCAGAAAGGCAGTTTGCAGAGAGAAAAGGAGAAGGAGAGAGAGATGGAACCAGCTCTCAGACCCAACAATTTTGTTCTTAGTAAATTATTCAGAGTTTTTGAAAGTTGAGCTGGATTTCCATCTGCTAGCTTTAAAGACCCAAAGGGAAGAAGAACTGAAGGATTCTCACAGCAGAACACAACAGTGCAGAGCATGGGGCTGGAAATGAGAAGCCAGCTGAGAAGTTCACTGTGTCCTCTGCCTGTCCCTGCCCTGTTCAGCTGCTGCCTTTGCACGCTTGGACTTTCAACAGAGTAA
Organism: Megaceryle torquata; assembly: GCA_024611175.1. Lineage (NCBI taxonomy): Eukaryota > Metazoa > Chordata > Aves > Coraciiformes > Cerylidae > Megaceryle > Megaceryle torquata. The sequence continues at coordinate 28,805 of JANIJG010015331.1, read as the reverse complement.
TGCAGAGTGACCCTCTACCAGAGTCCCACTGAGCTAGAGAGTCATGTGTTTGGGATATAACATTGGAAGAAATGCCCCAGATCCTGTGAATGTTTTACAAATGTCAGCAGAACCAGACGATGAACACATAAAACAGCAATAGCCATGAGTACAGAAACAATATAGAGACCAGGCTGCATGGGCCCACCAAGTAATATATAACATTTTCAAGACAAGTAATTTAAAGATGAATTCATTAATGATTAAATGGATCATTTGCTCCAGGAGCAGTTAGACAGTATGGACCATGGTACTATTAATGATGGTAGCCACTGTCAGGTGCACCCTCAAGGGTACACCTGATGCTATAAGGGGAACTTCTCACTTGGAAATGCAGAGATAGTATCTTTTCCTCCTGGAGTCATAGTAAGAAAACTACCATTCCTTCAGTCAAACGTAGATTAATTTTAACAAAAATACCACCACCAACAAAAAAGCTATTCCAGCTTCTGCAGTGAATGTCAGCAATCTTTCCTCTTTCCATAAACGGGATAGAACAAGCTTTAGAGCACTGGATAACACGAGAACCAGCCCCAGGATGAGAAGTCTCTGGCCTTGGGTATTTTGCAGCTGTTTCCAGAGTTCTGCTTGATTTCAGATCAGAGAGATTTTGTGATTAATTCCTCCTCTGGTTACACCTATAATCTTTGTGTTGAGGGTGTGACTGACATCATAGTTTCAGTCTTTTATGTTTTCAGGCTCAAGTTTGCAAGGCCTTGTACCAAGGAAGTTAAGAGTCTGATAATTTTCTGCATAATTGTCTTTTTCTAGGAATTTCACAAGGTAGGTCCAGGGTTTGGGGGAAGCCTTATGAATTGAAACATCAGATTTAAGAGGACTTAAGTGAGAGAGAAGAACCATAACATTTACATCTCAAGGACCCTTTAGTGAAAATACCAGACTTTGCTGAATTCTCCAGTGCTTTATATCACCTACTGTGGTTTTTCACATGCACAATTTTAACACAAAGAACAAGTTAAATGTACTAAAATATTAATTTCTCCCTGTTGGAAATGTCTGAATTCCAGGCTGCCTAAGTTTGCAAATGTACAAGGTGCAGAGCCACTGGAGACCACAACCCTGGCACAAGGGTGTGGACTCCATGAAACAAGAGAGTCCTTCAAATTCAATAACAACAGCTTTAAATAATCTTTTGTGTTTGTAATGTGGTAGAGTCCAAGTTTATCACTGAGCTGCCAGAACATAAATCTGATACAAACTACTTTGGATTAGATAGCACAGCAGAAAGAGCTTTACTAGGATATTGTGACAAGTTTTATGAACTTCTTAAAGAAACAGTACTTGGAAATACCAGCAGTGTTGATAAGTTATTGCTCTGTGGGCTTGACCACTCTGCACTGACAAGGGAAGAAGGAAAAAAGCTGACAAATTCAGAAAATAGAGCAGTGCTTGAAAATTCTATTAAGACATGTTCATTTTTCAATCAGAATTTTAAGTCAGTTGTATTTAAAACTGAGCCCTGTGAATCCAGCTATGGGCTCTCCATCCCCAGTTTTTACAAATCCGCAGTGAGTCCAGTATCACTTCACTGCCCTCTCATCTTTAAACATTGGTATGAAAGTACATAAGCCAAAAGAGGTAAACAGAACTAGGAATTTTCCATACATCAACTTCCAGACTACCTGCCTCTGCACAGTACTTTCAGGCACAGGGGCTGCCCCGTAACCCCAGAGAGGCACCACCTCTGCACCAGCACAGAGAGGGACAGCCAGGCAGGCACTTTCAGCTGCTCTGCAGAGACCAAGTTCACAGTCAGCTGCTGGTGTGGCTCTGCTTGGAGCTCTGTCCAGCCCTGAGCTCCACTCTAGCCTGCCTCAGTTTCTAACCCGTTTCTCTGATTTTCAGCAAGTCATACATCATCCAGAACCAGCCCACATGGTTTGAAACGATCTTTTCCCTTTTGCTGCCTTGGCCCCCTTGCCCTCTCTCAGCAGCAATGCCAGAGGAACTGCTCGGTGCGGGATGGTTGCCCTGCTCTCCAGTTCTCACTTCGTGAGGGCTGCTCACTATTGACAGCCATTCCTTTGAAGATTTTGCTCTCTCCTACAGGGATTTACTCCATAAATTGCACACCCCCCCCGCATAAATGTCTCGCATGCCAACTTTCCGAACTGCTTAGCTCCCCCTGCAATGCCCAGGGCATGTGAATGTCCCCAGACAAACTGCGTATGGGTTGCTGTGATCCCAACACTCTCCTCTCTAGGAATCCCTCCTTCTGGCCCACAATAGCATTTTAATGCCTTATCTACATCATTTCCCTGAGCAAATAGGTCCTCTAAAGGTCACTGTCAGGGTTTCTGTGCACACCTATATTACTGCTGTAGCAGGGTACCCTCAACTCTCCCGTATCAGGGTTGCTGTTCATCCCCCGCCCTTTTTCCTTCTCACCAGATCTTCATTCTCCTCCAGTTCTGCAGAGGTTGCCTACAGGCAATCTGTGTTTATCTGACAACAGATCTTTCAGTGTGCTCACATGATAACTTTTCTAGAGTGATAGACAGAGATGAGATAAAGGTATTGGTATGCAAGTGCTATCTCTCAGTTGCTTCATTTACAAATGTAGCGGTATCAAAATTACTGCTGGTCCCCTACTTTCCCTTTTTTGATTGCCTTGTATTTTAACAAATTAGTAGCATTTTCTCTCCCAGTAATAATAGGAGGTCTCTGAAATTTTTGAAACTGACTGCATGGAGCATTTAAAAGTTATCCTGTTCCATGAAGACTCAGAGAAAGGATGTCCAGATGAGCATGCAGCTTCACAAGTTTAACCTTAAATGTTAGGAAAATAAGAGAATCTTTCATCATTCCAACCTTGAATTGAACAAACCACAGGGGGATAACCTTCAGCTGGTCTTGGGAAAAAGGTTTATGTGAAGTTTCCTTGCTGACATCCCAAATGACTGCCAAATCTCAGAATAAAAGGAAAGGTGGATCTGATGGTTGCATTATTACCAACCTCCAGAATGAAATATGGTACTACACTGAAAAATTACTCTCACCAAAAAAAGGAGTTGTTTTGCATCTGTTAAACTTCAGTGACTCTGAAGAACACCTTCCCTGTTCAGTACAAACATTTTTCTAGTTTTCAGAATGTAGAGAGGGCTCTAGAAAATCAAGTTGGGTTTCCGTGCATCAACCAAGCCAGAAGGTGACATTTCTCTGTACCAGCTTTGTAAATATGATTAAAGTCTGAAGCACAATGCTCTGCTCCATGGGACACATCGGACCCACACACTGCCTTTTCAACTCTCTGCTTTTTCTAAATCATGTACATTATGAGTGAATAGGAAGAAAACGTGTAAACAAGAACAGAAAAGGTTGTTGTGAGTTCATTAATTCTGATCACTTAATAAGCTGTAAATTGAAGTGCATGAATTCCATTCTCTTGAACACCAGGATAAATTTGAAGAATCTCTATTGACTTAATTTACACTGATATGCATTAGAATAGTTTCTGGTACTTTCAGAATCAAAATAATTATTACAGCAGCATTGAAGACCAGAAGGCACCTAGTTCACAGTTAGATAACTGAGGGGCTGACTTACACAACCAAAGAATTCACCACATTAAAAAAAAAAAAAAAAAAAAAAAAAAAAAAAAAAAAATTTCTTTTTAAAACTGTGCAGAGGCACAGCAAAGGGTCCCACAAAATTTAGGGCTGCACTGCTGACCTTAAGCAGGGGGATACTTTTCAGTATAGAGAGAGAAGAGTTCTGTGCAAAAGAGTGTCTACTGTTCTCTGTACCTGCTTCTCACAAAAGAAAAAGATGAACTATTTGAGTAGCTTTGTAGGGCAAATATTAAGAATGGTACTGATACATTTTGGAGCTCTTTGCTTACAGGTCTCCTCGGAGGTCATGAGGAATCCAGAATGATATTTCTATGCAAAGACAAGCATTGTTTTGGAATTCTTTACTCTGGGGTTACAACCCTGTCCATACAATCTTACAATAGCTTTCCTGGAAAATAAACCACTTGGCCACTTCCAGGGACCAAAAAGAATCTTCATGAACACCCTAAGTTTCTGAAACAACAACAGAGAAGGACATCATAGTGGGGGAAGGAACCTGAGATCTCTTGAAAATAAAAATAAAAAAAATAAATAAAAATTACAGAGCTGCTCAGTTGCAATACTACGAAGTTGCCTCTGTCCTCTGCAGCTGCTGGTTTGTCTGCAAGGAAGTCCCAGGAAAGTAGATCTAAAGCGATGCCCTTGAAACACGCAGCTATGACTGTCCGACCATGATCCAGCGAAATGTCCAGAGAGCTCCTCCTGCCGGCTGTTTCCTTGGCGGTTCGAGCTCTTGCCAAGAGACCCGATTATTCAGCTTGTCTCTTCAGGAAGCTGGGAACGAATGCAGGCAAAGCTAATGCCGCATCTTTCTGATTGTCGTAGCATTTAATCAGCATGATGCCACAATGTCTCTCGTTTCGCTTCCCATTTACTCGCTGACACTTCAGGCAGATGGAGATGCTGTGCCTGAAGGCTGTGGTCCATGCCAGCAGCTGGGCAGCGCAGCAGCTGCAGAGGAGCTTGGGGAGCACGAGGAGCAAAGGTGAGCAGGGCTGAGAGCAAGGCCGGCAGGGACAGGACCTCAGCATGCAGGGGCACGGTGCCACAGTGACCAAGCAAGAAGAGCAGAGCAAGTCTAGTGATGGTAACCCCATTTAGCCAGGAACGCGGTGACTGTCAGACAAGCTCACAGGGATGAGCCAGGTCTGAAGCCAAGCCAGAAAATCAAGTCAGCAAATCGGGGTCAGGACCAGAGAGTTCCACAGCAAGGCACAGACACCCCTACAGCCTACCCCAGACAAGGGCCAAGGACACAGGCAGTTCTGTGCAGTAACTCCCAAGGGAAGCAGGGAAACCCCAGCAGGCTTCTCTCAGCAATTTGGCACACAGCTATTTTCACAGCACTCTGATCCCAGGTTACACTCCACCATATCAGGGCAGGCTTCAGACACAGGCAGCCAAACCTGCAGGACAGGGGGAAGAGGTTGCAGAGTCAGCTGGTGCACCCTGGGCCCTGACAACATGCTGCCCAGCACAGTCAGTGAAGAACATAACTATTTGGACTGCTGACAAAAGAACCTGGGTTCTTTTAACAAACATGCCACGGGGGTTGGCAGTGTGAAAGACTGCCAATCTGTAATTCGGCTGTTTCAGGGTCTGGTCAGGAATGACCTTTGCAAGGGACTGTATGTGTGCTTTTGTTTTGCCAGTCTGCTGGGAAACACTTCTGTCTGAGCCAGAGTAAACTTAATGGCCACTGGGATGTAATGACAAAGCTCCTCACAGTTTTACACCTAAAACAGAAGAACACAAATGTAAACTAATCCTGGCTTCCATTGAAAAAAAAAAAAATCCATCCAAACCACATATTCCTCTGTGACACTTCAACTGCTCAGTCCTTTGGTCAAGCAAGGCATGTCCCAGAAGAAGAAAGCAAACAAGATATACTGGCATCCCATCTCCTACCCCCTCACTGGTGACATCTGCCATCACCCTGCACTGACAGATCGTGCAGGTAACATGCACCAGTCCAAACTCCCAACCCTGCCTGCATGAGGAAGTAAAACATCCTGAGGTGAAAAAGCTCAGGTGGCAGGTGAGAACTATCTTCAAAAAGGAGCTTGTCAAATCAACAGGGGGAAGACTAACCCTTTGGAAAATGGTAATCGTGATTATCTTATTGAGTTACAACAGGAAAAGTCAAAGAGACACAGAGGGGAAAGGAAACAATGTGAGGTGAGCATCCCAATAGTGTTCCCAGCTGAACTGACACCAATACACTGCTTCGATAAAGCTAGTCTGCCCCGCAAAGGCTACATGGCTACAGCAGAGAGCAATGGTCTCCTGGAAAAAGAACATCTTTTATCAATATTGATAAAAACCTATCTCCAGATTCTGTAAGCTATTTGGGAGAAAAGTCACATTTAAAAGAGGGACCCATAATTTTACTGAGGTGGCCACAGATATATTAGGGCTCATTCTGTAGAGAGTACTGAATGTATACAGCTGTTACTAAATGTGGTTCCTCTGCCAAGGGATTGTATTCCTGTACTTTATATTTCTAGGGTGAAAACTCTACCAAAACATTTTAAACCAAAGCTGTTTCCTTGGAGCTGCCTCTGACCTTCTTTTCCTCCTCTCTCAGCCAAATCTCCCTGCCAGGATGAATTCAGGCCTAATGTCTGCTCCTCCCACCAGGCTTTTGGATATGTGACAATATCCTAGTCACTGGGAGCTGTGCCTGCTGGTGTCCATTGTCTTGTGTCCAGTTTGGGAGAGGGCTTTTAGGGAAAAGCCCAGAATGAAATTTATGAAGAGTCCAATGATCTACAGGAATGACCAGCCGTGTAGCTCGCTTCTGCACGCATCTATCAGCAATTTGAGAGCAATTAATTCACAAGGCTCCAGCATACAAATGATTCAAAGCTCAAGAAAAAGCTTTTGAAAGTTTAAAAAAAAATAAAATATTGAAATGAGGGACCCATCTCAAAATACTACAACCCTGTGCATCAGCTAGAGCTGTGGTAGGATACTGGGGGAAGTGTAGGGGGACTGCCTATCAGCCTGACATGCAGAACCTGTTACATTCCTTAACAGAGTCCTGAGAGGTACTCAAAGGGGGTACACACTGACCAACGAGGAGCTGCTGGCTGTGCCCTGTGGAACGCCTATGTTCCATCAGTTCAGTGATGGGCACAGCAAGGATGCGCAGTCTGATCACAGCTGCTGCTGGGTACATGCAGGCAACTACACCATGACAGTGATGTCCCAGTGTGGTGAAAGGAGATGACACAGGGTCCAAAAAAGGCACTGCTCATAATGGAGATGCTGAGCAGGGGGCATTGCCCAGGTAGAAGTGGAGTGGGTATGTGGGACAGGAGATACAGACCATCAGCTGGGTGCAGCAAAGTGAAGCTGATGCAAGGCCTTGGATAATCCAACAATGATGCTCAATGGTACGGTAGGGTACTACCAGACAGAAACAAGTTACATGCCTTATTTACAATCAGCCATAATCTGTGGGGACATTATATGCCCATATCCCATACATCATCTGTCTCTCACTTTCATGCCATCCATACCACCTGCCCTATATAGTTTAAGTACATAAAGAAATACACAGAAAGTAAAATCGCCTTCTGTGTTAACATCTCCTGCAATCACACTGCAAACATCGTGCAAAAACCTTTGCAGATATCTCTCCCATTCCCACATTAAATCAGTATGTTACATGACAAATGCTTTCATTTAAAGACCAATTACCTGCTAGGAATTCACAACTAGGCTTGAGCCCTTTGTCTACAAACTCCTAACTTTTCCTCTTCAGCCCCCTGCCCCGCCTTCCATCACTGTTCTGCAATTTGCCAGCCTCCTTTATGTCTCAGTTATGTCTGCACAATGTGAGGCAGGCAGACCCATGTGCCCACAAACAGAAAAGCTCCTCCAACTCACAATAACTCAGCAGGCTTCTGTGATTCTCAGAGACTGCGTTACTGTGTGCCCATGTCTGCTGTCAAATTACTGCCTGGCTGGACACGGGCTCCATGGCTAACCTCAGCCTTACCCCATACACGAAACTGTCCCTGAGCCCTCAGAAACATCCATCTTCTCTTGCAGCTCTTCTTACGCAAAGTGGTGTAAACCTGGCTGATGTTTTTAGGAAATAAAGAACACTCTTACCCCTCTGAACATGTTATGATTTTATGTCCTCTTTCTGCACTCTACCGAGAGTGACCGTGCACCATATCACGCATTTAAAACACATCAAAACAGATTTGAAGGGTGGACAGTCCTCCTGAGGTTTCTAAAGGAAAACAGAGATAAAAGCCATAAAAACCCCAATCCTTCACACATAGTAGAGGCTGAAAAATAAAATCTAAGCCTAAATTCATTTTCCAATTTAGCACAAGTTCTGGCAGCCCCATGACTGTTCTGACTACTAGCTGCTTGTCACAGCTCTAACACCACAGCAGTGAGGAAAAACCCTGGGCACTGTTACTCCAACCTTAGCTGCCTTCCCCTTAAAACCCTTACCCTACCCTACCGTATCTGAGGCTGTGAAAAGACAGTAATAATAGAAAGCTGTTCTTAGAGCTCCACAAGGGAAACAGTTATTTCCACCTCCTGCCTTATTTTAAATACCTGCACACAGGAAAGTTGGCCTGGACAGATCACACACAAACCCATAATTGAAGCAAGATTATCTCAAGTCATAGATGTTATGGACCGTAATTGCTGTTGTCTGTTTCGACCTTCTCCTCGAGGTGTCTCCACCTCCCATTACAATGTCACAGCAAAAGAAGTTCCCTAGTGGTCTGCAAAGAAGCAAAAGAGCAAATGGCAAGACAGAACTGAGATTGTTTATATAATATAAAATTGATTCCAAGTCAACAATTCAGAGAAAGTAACTTTGTTGGGTAAAAAATAAGATATTTCTTTGACAGGTGGTGCTACTGACAGCAACATGTTGTATATCTAAAGCAATCTGTACCCCAAATCCTCAAAATGTTTCAGAAAAAGAAATACAGTACTATTCTTCACTGTTTCACAGAAAAAAAAAAAAAAAAGCATGAGGCATTCATAGAGCTTTGTCAAAGTTACTTGACCATTTACCACCAGAAGGAAGAATAGAATCCATGCTTTTTAATCCCTGTTACTCAGTTATGTGCATTATTTTAAAGCAGTCCTTGGACTTAGTCATTTCAGTGTAGGTTGAGTAAAAAGGAGCACTAGAGCAGAAAGAAACACGTGTTCTACATCTTAAACCAAGATTTTCCTTGTGGAATGGCAATAAGGATACCCTGCAGCCTTAGGTTTTCTATATGTAGCCATAAAGCCTTCATCCTCTTGACTGTGCTGGTAGCCAGGATAACCCCCAATCTATATTCTATGCCCAGTGCATGCTGCAGGAGGCAAAGCTAACAAAGGCTGCGACAGAACTCCATCAGGGAAGTCCTTTTGGGCCCCATTTCCATCAGCTCATAAAAGGAACAGCCTGGACCCACATGCTGGGCTCTGCTAAGGCTGCTCCCGGCTGCAGCTCTTCATTTGCAAAAGAAATGACCCATTCATTTCTCCCTGACCTCTACAGACACTTCAGACTGCTGACAGCCCCCCCCACTACTGCGAGCCTCCTCACACAGGTGCTCCTGGACTAAAACCTCTGCCTTTGCAGGCAAGATGAACTCACTCAGCTTCAACTAACTCAGCCCTGTGTTAGGGCTCCAGGGGGCTCTTTGTACACAGGCTGGGAATGTTCAGCCCTCAAAGCATTTATTTCCTATCCAGAAAAGCAGAGGACATAAAAAAAAGGAGATACAGGTGAGAGGATGTAAATTCAACTGAGTCAGCTGAAGTTAATAAAGATATTTGCTTGTGTGTGTGCATGCACTGGACACCACAGATCTTCCCTGCAGCTACTGACAGCTGCACTTCGCAGCCGCACTTCATAGAGGTGGGTGGTTGTACAAGCAGGTCGTGTGGTTCCTGAAGAGAAGCAAGTGGGTTGTGACTGGGGTGTTCCTGTCTCTGCAGTAGACTTCCAGACTCAGTTTTGTGTTGATGGTGGAAAGGTGACAATGCTACTTTAGCAGGGGGAATCTGTGTTGCTTGTGTTGAGCTCCAGCAAAAAGACCCATCTCTTCAGATGTGCTCATCACCCACATTCACCTTGGTATTCACAGCCTTATTACCAATAGTATCACAATCTATAATGACTTTTTTTTTTCTTAACAGTCCATTCTAGAGAGAAGATGATGCCATTTCACAGCTAAGGTCACAAAGGTGCTTGGTACCTGAACAGGGAATTCAGCACTGGTTTTAAGTCCAAGTTCAGAGCCCTGCAATCACTGGACTAATCTCTAGACAATAAAATTTTTCTACTTGGCAGAGAGGTAAGAGCTTTCAGGTCTGGAAGAATACCGAGGCCCTCAGATGGAGTCACAGATACATGCAGCACAGACTAACATAATTTTTCAATAAAAGTGGCATAAGAATAAAGCAAACTAGGTCAGTTCTTCCACTGGTTTCCAGAGAACACCCAATTATCAGAATGAACATAACCAGTAAGCTGGTTTGTAATCAGAACTGTTTGTTCCAAGTGCCACATAGACACCAGCTCTTGCTACTGGCAGAAGAGGCCTGTGAATCAGAGCCCGAAGTCTGATGCAAGAGAAACTTGGGCGTCTCAAGCTGCTTTCCCCAGCAGAGAACAACCCTATTAGTTTGAGAAAGTCCCCTGCCTGCTTTCTCTCTGAGTAATTAAGAGTGAAATCCTCCTCTCAGTGACCCCAACGCTCTCAGCCTAGGCTGATTTACACATGAAAGGAACCCTCTGAGGGGCTTTCTCCCTTTCACATTCACAACCAGGCAGGACCTATAAATAAAACCTTTCTGAAAACAGGAGCTTTCAAAAAGGTCTGTGTGTGTGCGCAAGTGTATATGAGAGAAAGGGAATGGATGTGTGCACTTGAGATGCGTATGTGTTTGCATGCATATGTGAAGAGTGGGTGAGAAGAACGTGCATTCTCACACCAGCGCACATGCAAACAAGTGTACGCAGAAAAGCTCCTACATGGATTGTGCACAGGTAGTGGGAGCACTTACGGGAGCGACAGGGCATGTCCAGGCTGGTTTCCAGTCAGCACCGTTTCAGGGGACGTTCACCCAAGTCAGCTGAGTCACTCGGGAGTTATACAGGAAAAAAAGTGAGAGCAGATTTAGACCCAGTTGTGCATATGAGAGTATGCTTGTGATGCACTTTCCCGCTACAAAGCAGTAAAGTACTTGCAGAACAGTACACTGATGTTTAATATCACTTCGATCTAATGTGGGAGGGAACAGAGAATCAGGTCTCACAGCAGGTGTTCCTATGGCTTTGACATAGAGAGATCTTTTTTAAAAGGCTACATCTCCTCAGCTGCCCACGAGAGAGAAAATAGTGTTGCATTTTCTAGGGCTGTCGTTCTTTCAAAGTAATCTTTAGTTTGTTAGAACGCAAAACCCCTCAAGGTTTGGAAAAAAAACCAAACCAAAAAACCCAAAAAACCCAATAGGACCAATGCCATGAAAATGAAAGTCAGAAAACCAGAGACTGTAGCTGCCTTTACTCAAACACAAAAATGCCCAGATAAGAGTGTTCTCTTCCTTCTCTGCTGTCCTGTTCACCCATATGTCTATACAGTCAGGGTATTTCCCCTTCCATGAGGCCTGAGGAGGACCCTACAGATCTGCCAGGAAACTGGCAGTTACTGGGAGCCTGCCGTAACACGAACCAGGTGACGCCGAGCTCGGAGCCAAGCCAGGACAGACTGCAGGGCTCCCGTACAGCGGGTGCAGCTCCGCGAGGCTTTGCCCTCCTAAGAAGACGCTTTTAAAGACCTGGATACAACGTGATAATTTGAGAACTGCAAACTATTTTACTCCACTACTGCTGCCCAGCTGAATGATGTGCTTAGTGAAACTGTCGGCGCTCTGCTAAGGCCAGCAGCTGGGCTATACGTGACTAGCACCACTGGAGCTGCACCGCTGCTCGCTGGGAGACTCTGGGGTGCGAGGCAAGGAGGGGTGCTACACCCTTCTGACTTCATCGCTGCTAATCGTAGCTCTTGGATCTCTCCCCTACCCAATTCTTATGCAAACATTTAGGGAAAAAAACCACCACAAAACAAAACACCACACACAACAAAATAACAAACCAAACACACAACAACAACAAACCACCACAAGAAGCAGAGAAAGGCACAAAGCAGAAGACAGAAGAAGCGCACAAAGCACAAAACATCTCTTCTGCCAGTTGAAAAAAAAACTCTTCCCAGCTTCTTGCACTAGGCAGGAGTGTGCGAGCAGGGATGCAGAGCTCCCCTCCTACTGAGCTCGCTGCTAAAGCCCTCCCCCAGTTCCCAGGGTCTTCAAATGAAGATTTGCATAGTACTTCCAGATCATTCCCGAGAGAAGGGACAATGGCTCTCTCAGTGCCCTCTTCCCCCCTCCCTCCTTCAGCTGATAAAGCCCTGGTGAAAGGGGGAACAAAGGATTTACAGATGGCAGAATATTGATTTCTGCCGTTCCAGGACTACCGGGAGAAGATGAAGAACCCCTAGAAACTGTGTGAAGTTTGAGACACAGTCGCTGTCTCTGTACCACGGACTCCGCGTTTGTCAAGACGGTATCTGATGGAGGAAACGCTGCTATTCGAGAGGGGTGAGCAGGTCTGGAAAACTTGAAAACGCCTAGCGATGAGATGAGACTCTGAACTCGCAGCGGGCGCGGCCGCTGTTGCCGCAGCTGCTCAGCGGAGCGGCGCTTCCAGCGAAAGCAGTTTGCCACCAGGCGGGCCGGGCCGGCATTGCCCTGGCAGCCTTCGGCCCCAGCTGGCGGCATCCACACATCGCAGCTCGTCAGCGACTTGTGCTGTTATCCGTGTCCCCTTCTCTCAACAGCTAGGAAAAATAAGAAGAAAGAACGGGGAAAGACAAGTCTTTGGAAAACGGCCTTTGATTGTGAACTACCGAGCAACCACCCCATCTGAAGACTCGGACTGTTAGGGCTAAAGCTTCCCACCTCCACAACATTTACGTGCTGAGTACATACAAACCCAAGCTTCATTCTGTGCTACCAATGCTTTTTTTTAGTTTAGTGAGTCACCCCACCTCTCCTGAGCATCGGCTTGCTGCAAGTGGTCAAACTGTGCTAAACTGGACAGCAATACGATCCAAAGTGTTCCAATCGGTGCTGCATGTCACTGCTGCACACCCGACAGGAGACATTTACTGGACAGCCAAGCTCTGACCTCCGCCTATCCCACTACCTCACTGAAAACATTCTTTTTCAAGTGACTGGCCATCAGCCCTTGATTTTTAAAATTTTTATTTTCTCCTGTTTTCAGAGGTATCTTTGTAGCATTTCTGCACCCAGGAGGTTCCCAGGATGCTGGATCTTTTTGAAAAATATAGATGTTGAAACTTCCTCCAAGGAATTAGGACCGGAATTTTAAGTCCCTTCTGCAGGACAGTAGGTAGTTCTGGAGGAGTTCCCACACCACAGGTCAATAACCCAGACAGAGCTGCTGAGCCAGTGCAGAGTTGTGTCTTCCTTCACTGGAATCCTCCCCACACCTTTGTGAAAACACACTGTCAGGATGTGATGATCAGTGACAGTAACCATTACATATTGCACAGTTGGGTATATTTCATCAAAACATTCTTCACAGCACTTAAAAATATCTAGGTTTCTTCAAATACCTGTCTGTCTTATCTTAATGAGAAGAAATTTTTCACATGAAATCTGTGCCTTCACAGTCACCCCCAATTTATACCACATTTAACAAAGAGGTGACTCAGCCCCATTAGACTCCTGACACACCTAACAGATTAACTGCAGCTGTTGGGATGGTAAAGCCTAAGAAAAGCCTTTCTTTAAAATCAGTGTAACTCAAACTGTAATGAAGCTGTCATCATACTCAGGTTCTGCTAATCTTTTTTGCTCGTTTTCTCTTTGTAAACATTAGTGTCTGTTGCTTAGAGTTCTTTTTGTTACAAACAAAAGTAGTTTCATTTATGTAGCTCCTGCTATAAGAACACCATTACTTTCTTTAGGTTACGGAATTTAATCTTGGTTTCGTCACTTAAATATTATACCAATTATACCATCTTGTATCCTCAACTCCCAAGAAAAGTCACATACAAATTCATTTTTAGAAGAGTTATTACACACCTCAAAAACCTGAATGCAAGGGATGCAGGTGGAGAAAGGCAAAATCCACCTCCCCTGGGGAAAAAAACTTCATGACATTGTTCCCAACCTCATGCGCTCAAGCAGGTGCATGCACATGGTGAGCTGCACCGTTTTCAGGTCAGGACTGGACAAAATACCTCACATCAATGAAGACAGAACACTTCTCTAGGTACACACAACACCACCAGGGAATAACTTCTCCTTTCAGTATGGAAGCAAGATCATTCTTAAAATGATTTATTAAATGAAAGAATCTAAAAGCAAATTACTGGAAGAAGTAATACTAGTGATTTAAAAAGAAGTAGTATCAAAGAAAACAAAGTACTGATTAGCATTTTGCACTGCAAAGATACAGTAAACAAAAAACTGAGCACTATTTTTATGCAAAAATGTTTTACAGCAGCCTTCTGAGCCTCTGGCCATCTTGCCATCCCTATATGCTATACAGTAAATTTGGACACAAACCCTGGACCATGTGAAAAATGGGAGAGAAATCACAGCCCCTGGCAGCAAACACAGCTCCCTACCATCATCCCAAACCAGGACAGAGCTCTTGCACTTCCCTTGAGCTCCTCTTCATCTTTCACAGATGCCTGCTTTATAAACCTCCTTCCACAAGCAAACATGCTGCATCAGGAAGAAAATACATCTCTTCTTATCATTCTCTCACAGACCAGAGCTTATCACCACTCCTTCCTGAAAACCCCCTTTCTGTGCTGTCCCACTGTTTTACTCCCTACAACTATGAGAATCTTCTCATTCTACTGTGGGGTTTTAAGTACTTTAAAGTGTACTTCCTCTATCAAAGGTCAACCAACCACCACGCCCCAATAAAGAGTTAATAAAATGGGTCTAGATATTTGGAAGTTGTATTTTTCTGGTGATCTTGCGCATAGCCGAGTGATGTTACTATTTCAGCAGAATCATCCCAGGAATCCACAGAATTAAAAACACATTCGTGATGACAACACTGCATTTCGTTAACATTGTTATACTATCACGACAGGAACAGCTTTTATATCTAAATAATGGGATTGGTCTCTAATGTGACAAAGAGCCACGTTCGCAAATACAACAGCCCTTCTCTGCTGCTGCAGAAAAGAAGCTCAAATACAACTGTGCAATCGCTTCACAGCCGGGAAGCTCTAACGGGATACCAAAGCTGTCTCCCGGGCCACCTACGGACATCCCCCCGGGACACGTCCCTTGCCAGTTTTCTTTGCGTGCGATGCCATCCATCGCGATGCTTCCTCTGCTCTGGAGAGCTGGGTGGCCACCGATCCCGCCCAGTACTGCCCCTTAAGCCCCAACAGAAGGCAGCACGAGCCCCTGCCGGCTGCTACCGCCGCAGCACCCTGGGGGCAGCCGGCTCCTTCACTCCCGCCACGGCTGCCCCAGCTCCAGACCGGCACCTCACTCCAGGCTGCCCCCAGAGCCTTCCGCAAAGCTCTGTCAGACTCGCGCTGTCCCGGAAGCACAGAGGCGGTTCCCCTCCGCCCCCTCTTTTAAGGACACACCGCCATGTGACGTCACCTGCGGCACCTCCCTGCCCGCCCCTACCCCAGCGGCGGCGCGTGCGCAGTCCCGGCCGGCCGACGCTCAAGGTCAGGCTGGCGGGAGGGGGCGCGCTGCGCATGCTCGGGGGGTGGCGCGCGCAGCTGCCCTGTGTCTTGTCTATACTCCCTCCCCCGCCTGTCGCCGTCGTTGCCAGTTCCGGCTCCCGTTCCGTTTCCGGTGGGCGCCCACAGACGCTGAGGGGATGGCGACGCTCGGACGGGTCTCCCGGCTGCTGCTCGGCGCCGCCACCCCGCGCTCCCTGCCGGGGCGGAGCATGTCGGCTGCGGCCCACGAGGGCGGCGGAGGTACAGCGGGGCTGTGCGGGAGAGGGGCTTAGCCGCGGCGCGACGCTGCCCTTGACAGCCGCCCTCTATAGCGAGCAGGGCTGCGCCGCGGGAGCGGAGCGCTCGGCGGTCTCCCTGGCGGTGCGAGCCCCGGTGGGGTCCACGGGAGAGCCGTGGCTTGAACCGTGAGCCCAGGATCTCTGCGCGAGAGGCGGGCTCGCTCGTGTCCCCGTTAGACGTGGGGAGACCCACGCTCGAGTGAGGGATGCACGGTGTTTGTTAATTCCTCGCTTATTTATTATCTGTAATTAACGTGCTCTCGGGTCACTAACGCTAACTGGAAGGGTGGTTCTTGTTCCCACTTGTGTAACGCTACTAGCCCGCCTGTGGAAGACATTGACCTTCGTCGTGGCTCTGCCCGCGGTCGGCGTGTGCATGCTGAACTGCTACCTGAAGGCGCAGCATGAACACGAGAGACCGGAGTTTGTTCCTTACGCTCACCTCCGGATCAGGACCAAGGTACCTTCCCCTGCTCTGTTTAAAGGCTCTCTTTTTTTTTTTTTTAAACTATGATTGCAGAGCTTCATCTGAGACTACTACAGTGTCTCTGGCTGTCTTGTCTGCTACATGAGGTCCTGCTTATGTAGCCATGATCTTAACTCCTGGCTTTGTTTCTGAGGCAGCAGAAGAGTTTCTCACAGCTCAGATGAAGCATCCATGGTATTTCCAGTCCTTCCCACCCCAAAGTGATGCTGACGATGAAAACATTTCAGTCCTAGAGCTGCAGTACTTACCATAAACTAACATAGATCTAGCAGAGGAGATCCCAGATTCTCAAAACTGGGGTCCCATGGCATAGCAGAGTTATGTTAAAGCAAGAGCAAAGCAATTTTGTATCTAGAGACAGCAGCTTCCACCTAAGGGAGACTGGGAGACTTTTTTTTTTTTCCAAATCCTGCTTCCTACAGCCCAGGAACAGATGCGAAATTGCTTAATTCATCAGCCCATCATTTGGGTCCACCTTGCTGTTCATTTCCTGTGCAGTGTAGATCATTCAGCTGTCACTGGCTTATTCTTTCTCTTCTTTCAACAGCCTTTCCCCTGGGGTGATGGGAACAAAACTCTCTTCCACAACCCCCATGTTAATGCTCTCCCAACCGGTTATGAAGATGAAAACTAAAATTGTGACCACGGCCAGAACTTTGGCTTTTCCCGTCCCGGACCAGAACGTTGTGCAGGAACCATTGTTTAGGGAACCATCATTTAAGAAACTACATTCCTTATAAGATGAAACTGAATGGCCTTGTGGCCTCTGTCTGTGCATGTGTAGAGGTCCTTTAAATAAACAACTCTGAACTTGAATTTAGGGTCTGACTTTTTTTGTTAATCTGAATCCTTAGAAGTTCTTTAGTTTCGTGTCTGCTTAAACATTGAGGCTTCCCACCGGATACAGTGCAGGAGCAGAGGGGTTCAACTGCCTGACTGTTAATACCTGCTCCTGTCTCCGCTAATGCTGACAACAGCACACCCTCTGCACAGAACATTACTCAATTTCATATTCTTAAAGCCTGGTTTAACTGATGACTGGAAACCTACAGCTTGCAGCCAGATGAAAAGGCATCAGGGTAATGCTGTAGATTAAAATGCTGAAGTACATTCTCCATAATCAGTTACTACAATATTTATTGACAGACACAAAGGCAGTTTTCTCATAGCCCCTTGTGGGACAGGGAGTCAGGGCAAAGAATGTTTAAGTAAACTCAGTGTGCCTTCGTACTGTTAATCTTCATCTCTCAAATTTTCTCATGTATCATCACTTAGGTTGCTTTGCATAAAGCTATCGTCTGGTTGTACAAAGCCTCTCATACAGGTATTATAAATGAAAACACAACTTCCACTCCATTGCATACATCTGTGTAACGTATACAGCATCATGTGGAAACTTCTGAACCTAGCAGAGCTCAACTATCTTCCACACTTAACAGCCATCTCTAAAGCCCCAAGCCTGTTCTAGTACTATTTTTGAAGTTTTTCTTCTCTGCATGTCAACTGTTTCCAAATTCTTCCCCCAACTTCTCTATTTTTTTGCACTGTATGAAGAGCGAGCCACATCTTAGTTGTCATTAATGCTGTTTTTCACAAAAGGAAGAATGCAGCAGCTGACTTACTATCTTGCTGCTGAGGAGCGATGGGTGGGAAGCACATGCTGGGACACCCCCTTTCAATGCAATTTATTTTATCCACTTAACCAATAAGATAACTGCTAGACAAGTTTTTCTGTGTTGACAGCACAGACCAAGGCACTGCTGGGCACAGTTGTTGTAAAGCTAACTGACAAAACCACTACACTTAGTCCTATGTGAAGAGCACAGAAAAACAAACTGGTCATACATGTTATTCCTAATAAAAAAAAAAAAGCCGCACACATAACAGTCCCCAGAACGCTATTTACTGTGTTCTTAGAGAAACCTTTCCCTTACCTTGCTATTTTTATTTATACCTGAGTGACCCAGCAGTTTCAGGGTCGCTGGCTTGTTTTTGAAGTGCTACGTTTAACCCCCATGCTAACATGGCAGTAGCTGTCTCACACACCCCCTGGGCGCAGGAGCATGGCCAGCCCAGGCTCCCTGAACACGCTCCCATAGACAAGGTTAGGCCATCAATGAAGATGTGGAGAACAATGGCCCCTGTCTGCTGCAGCTCCTGGTCTTCTGCACAAGTCCCACACTACTCTTGGCATCAGGTCATTACTCGGAGGCTCTAGTGTAGACAAGCCAGCTATTTTCCTAGTGGTTTGTTTGTTTGTTTTTTTAAGTAGAAATTCTGAATGATCCTTCAGGTAGAGCTAAAAGACAAGTGGGTGTAGCTCTTTTTTATTACTAATTCTAGGAGAATTAGGAAGCTCTTTGTTTGGCCCTAGGCCATCCTAATTTTTACTGTTTCACCTGTGATGGTGTAAAGAGAGGGGACATCATTTTCCCAGCCCTGTATAAGGATCAATGTCAGTCTCCTCCCCCGCCATAGTGCTCGCAGGGCCACTGCACAGGACAGATCCCGATCTCTTGCTTCTCTTCTAAACACCCTTTTTCTAGTTAGAGCAAGCATCAATGAGCGCAAAGCTGTGGCTTTTAACATGATCAGCTGTCAGCTTGAACCTGATCTTTCCCTCCTTCAACATACTCTTTAACTACCACAAGCAAAAATCATGGCCATCCTGGTGCTTTGTGGCAGTGTGGAAACGACAGCCAGGGCTGCGCTGCAGTTTTGCTACAGGAATGTGTAATGCAAAACTAGAGATAATTCAACTTCAGGATTGTTTCATTAGCTCTGAAAAAGCTGAAGAAGTAACCCCTGCAGTAAGTGTCCTCTTCAGCTTCTGTTGCAGGCCACCTCCATCCCTCCTAGAGGTCACAATAAAATTCCACTAGAGAGTTACCTACTTGAACAAAATATAACTTGGTTATATTTATTATAGCTAAATTACTGCAGGTCCATTAGAGTGCTTTTATACATCTCCGTTGCTGATATAAAACAACACTTTAGCCCCTCAGCATTTAGGATCATATAAAACTAACTTCTTCCACCAAAATTCAGCAGCATAGAGATGAGACAAAGTAAACCAACCTCTGTCACATTCTTTTTAAACACTTTCAAGTGTTACATAAATAAGCAAGAGAAATCGGTCAGAAAGCAGCTACTACCTTGACCTGCTCTAATAAGCATTTCCCATTCTAAAGTACATACAATGGGCAGTTAGTTCAAACGGCTTTTTATGCTGTTAGATGCTGAACCACCACCAAAATTCACTGAAAAGGAGGCAAAAGGAGGCAGGAGTTACCACACGATCCAGTCTTTTTTGCCACCTTTTTTTTTTTCCTTGGTGTTTTTTGTTTGTTGTTTTGTTTGTTTGTTTGGGGTTTTTTTTTGTGGCTAGATTTACAAGCAGAGAAGATTCCTTGCTTCCTAAAAAGCAGCTTAACAAAGGTCTTATACAGGTAGCGTCCAGTTGTATGCCTGGTGATGTTGTTTAGTCCAAAGGCTCATATTAGTGACTGTCCATACAGCTGAGGTCAAGAGGAGCTTTCAGTTTTTCCTTTGCTAGGGCCCATGAACTCCAGGCCTTCGATGGGTATGTCCTTTTCCTTGATCGCTTTCTGAAAAAAAAGAAAACAAAAAAATTAAACTTGAAACACCTTTATAGTGCTAAGTGATGTAATCTTTGGTACAAAACATGACGTAGAAAAAGTAGCCATAGGACTGGTTTTGACAAAGCTTCAATGTTTGGGATGCTCAAGTACATACTGAGAACTCTTGTTGAACTACAGTCTGGATCCTATCACATAAATATGCTACAGCCTCTAAACCAGCTGCCTTAAGAAGTTACATTAGTGAGAGAAATACAGCAAAAGAAACCTGTAAAATATTATATGCCACAGCCGACAGAAAGAGGAAACGACAAAACCCAGGGTGGTGCGATGGGTGCACAGCTGGAGGCTCCTTCTGGGGGGCTACCAGAACGGTAAGAAGAGTAAATCCGGTGGCAGAACAGCTGGAACGGAGCGCGAACGGGCAGAGGAACGGAGCGCGAACGGGCAGAGGAACGGAGCGCGAACGGGCAGAGGAACGGAGCGCGGCGGTGACGCCCGGCGAATGCCGGGCCGCACGCACCTGTACGCAGAGCTGGTAGCGTTTGAAGAGCTGCCCGCAGGGGTCCCCGGCGCTCTCGCCCTTTAGAAACTTCTCGGCGAACCAGCGGTTGAAACACTGGTCGTACTCGCGCTTCAGTTCGGTGCAGGCCTCGCCCACGCTGTTCATCGCGGCGGCAGCGGCCGCCGAGCGCCCGTCCGCCGTCACGGCGCAGGGCGCGCTCCTCTGACGCGATTCCGGCGCGGGGAGGTGACGTCCCGGGGTGGTGCCTTTAGCGGGCGATGCGGGTCCTGACCCTCGGCCGCTGGCTGCGCGCTGGCGCGGCCCGGGAGAGGCGGCTCCCGCTGCCGGTCCTTCCCGCCCGGGCCGGGCGGACGGCGCCCGCCGTATTCCCCGGGCCGCTGCCCCCGCGCCCGGCCGGGCAGCACGGCGAGCAGCAGCCGCTCCCGCAGGTAGGGCAGCCGGGCCCAAGTAGCGCCCGACGGCGAATGAGAGGGAGGGATGAGCGTAGCCCCGCAACACGGCTCCGTCCCGTTCCTCCTGCCGATCCCTTCTGGCCCAGGTCGAGTTACCGGAACGAATGCGAGCTCCGGTTTGCCCTTCGTTAGGCGGGAGACTAGAATGAAGTAAAAATAGAAGTTCGGTTAAAGTTAATTTTCCAAGGAATTACAAGAAGTCAATGTGTCCCAGCAGGTGTAAACTTGGGGGGTTGCCTTGTAACAAGTTTTTAGATAGAATTTGCTTCTTTGTACAGCAAAAAGTGACGGTGGAAGTGCTGGATCACTTGGAACACTTGGCCTTGGTTGATTTCCGGGATTCAGAGGGTGTAGAGAGGCTTCAGAAAGCGATCCAGTTTGCTGATCAGCTTCATGAAGTAAACACTGATGGCATAGAACCGATGGATTCAGTTCTGGAGGACAGGTAACAAATCACAGCACCCTGCTTTTAACTCTTAGTGTATCAAACTGTTTGCTTTGGTAACTTTTAGTTCCCGGGAATCACTCTGGTTCTGCAGTTGGCCCCTTTGTTTACAGAAAAATCATACTGTGGTTCTGTGGGAAGTGAGATGTCATTGGCACCTGTGATCCTTTATGGGTGAGCACAGAAAAAAATTACCTCCAGCTGCTCTGGGTATCTTAATTGTCATGGGTGATCTGCATGTGCTGTTCCCCAGATAGCTGTCAGTGGCATTCTTAGTTGCTTCAAAATGTTCCAATATGGGTCTTATTGCTTGCTTAAGATCAAGACCAGGTTTAGGGATAAGCCACACTTCCTACTTTGTAGACATGGAATAGCTTAAAGACACACTAGCAATCTTTGTTCTTCAGGTGCCTGTATCTCAGAGAAGATGATGTTACAGAAGGCAACTGCACGAAAGAGCTGCTGAAAAATGCCAGAGAGAAAGTAGAGGAATATTTTGTAGCCCCACCAGGTATTGTCTTGCTTCTAAAAACCTCTTAATCTTGCTGGAGTTAGTCTGAGGAGTACAACCTGCCATAGCTGTATTTACTTTAAGAAATACCAGCTAGTAAT
Source organism: Megaceryle torquata (assembly GCA_024611175.1). Taxonomy (NCBI): domain Eukaryota; kingdom Metazoa; phylum Chordata; class Aves; order Coraciiformes; family Cerylidae; genus Megaceryle; species Megaceryle torquata. The sequence continues at coordinate 6,976 of JANIJG010015331.1, read as the reverse complement.
AAGGAAGTACTAAAATAATTAACTGTAGCCATCTGTACAAAACAGTCTGCAATCTACTGGTCCAAAAGCAGTACAGAGGCTAAGCTCACTCTAAAGTTACCCCCCGTGTTGAGCAAATCTTTATAGGAAGTCAGGCAGGACCTAATTTCCTCACTGGGTCAGGAAATATAAGCTGCCTATGCATAAACTGGAGAAGCACTTTTGTACTAAGTTGTACTACCCAGAAGGTGACTTACAGCCAGTCTCACACAACTTTCATTTTGTTTTCTCTCAGGTAACATCCCTTTACCAAAGCTAGAAGAAGGAGAGACTTTTCTGCAGGGCTTCTAGCAAAAGCCCAGAACCCAAATGCTGTTTCAGTATTTTACTGGGGAAAACTAAGTATTGTGCAGTCACAGCTGAAATATCCCAGCGTGGATTTGATTAAATTGGAACAAATTGTAAGACAATTTACAGAAGAAGGAACGTGTAAAAAGTTTAGATGTGCTACAGAAATATTCTGTGTTTATGAACCTGGAAGGCAGCATAACAGATGCTTTTATTTAGTAAAGTGAATTTTATGTTCTTTAAGATACTGAATGGCTTGAATGAGAACATTAAAATGATTAAATAACCCAGAACACAATATTTTCCTTGAACAAGTTTGTTGGGAAAGGAGAGGTTGGAAGGCTGTATTTGCCTGTTTCTGACCTTTAGCTCAGCTCTGGCACTGATGCTAACAAAAAGTCTGGGATGGAGGAGGAGTCCATAAGATTGCTGAGTGTCTCCGTGAGGTACAGACAGAAGTCAGGTTTTCATTATAGAGGAAAAGGCACTTTGGGAAGATGATTCACTGAAATATTTTGCTTCTGCTGAATATTTCCATTTTATCTCTGTGCTCCAGGTCTGTATGGGTTACTTCTCTTTCCCACTTTTTATTCTTGCAGGTTAGATACCTGGAGTTGTACATAATGTAAGAAAGTACTTTTCAAGCACATAAATAGCAGATGGAAAATAAAAATCTTTGCCATAAGTATTTCTGTCCACCAGATGTATATTTGTAGCAGCACTGGCAATATTTTCTGTATTAAACCTTTTTTTTTTTTCATTTCAAACAAAACACTGCACTTGAGTGTATTATTTAAAACATCTTGTGTGGCTAAGCTTGTAAATAAAAGAATGCAGTTACTTGTGAACTTGGCGATTTTGTCGGTTGGCACAGCAAATTAAATATGCACTGTCACCTTTATATTTTGTTGGAACAGGTTTTAGAAATGCAAGTACCCTGGTACTCTACAGTGTTGCAGGCAGGCTTTGCTAGCAGGACACTACCAACAGCTTTATTAGAAGCAGCAGTGTGATTAGCAGATACTGCTCTGAATACGGCTTTGCCTTTAATCTGTTAACAGCTGTACACTACAGACTTGTGCAATTGTCATCTCAATATTACCACTTTACTACCTGCAATTTGGTTATGCTGAACTTTTATTTCAGATCTCTGAGTTGTAGAAACCACTCTCCAGACTATGATAATATCCTAGAAATAGCTGTGAGCTCAGAGCTGTAGATGCTTTTCTTGCTGTTTAGTTTTTGGTTTGTCTTGGAAATTTTCCATTTTGAAGAGAGAAAAATAGACTGAATTTTAGCTGAGGGATACTTCTGTTTTGTTTGCAAGATGGCGCTGAAAAGTAACAGAATTACCTGTTGGACTCGGCCTGTTGCCCTCACATAACGTACCAGTACCTCGAATTCTGTAAGGAAATTTCTGGGCCAACAACTTCAGCTACCAGAGGGGATGCTTGTTATAGAAAGCTCAGCTGCAGTAAAGTGGTAGATGCAAAGTAGCACAGCTCCAAGAACAAAATGAGCCCCCCTGACTATGCCTTAGCAGCTCAGAGGCCAGGAGACCATCACAGGAAGAGATGCAGTGCTGGGCAAAGGGGGAAGACTGCTCTAGCAAACAACCCCTGTTGTCACTGTCTCATCATGGCAGGGAATGCTGAGGCTTCCTTGCAGAACCTCCAACAGTCAGAGGCAAGAGAAGGCAAGGCTCACCGAGAGACACTAAAGATGTGCTGGAAGAAGAATACTGCAGCAAACTAGACCCAAGTAATACAGACCCTTCACTTTCAGGCCATAGAGTGCAGTAAAAAGCTGAAAACCAAACTTTTATTTCTGAGTGGTGCCCTATCCACATAGAAATTTAAGAATGCATAATGATTTATTCCAATTGCAACTCCCTGCACTAGAAGAGATCACGACTGCTAAGCCACAGCAGCATTTTCTTCAGAAGTGCTAGAAAAGACCCCTGATGTTACTGGAATAGGATACTACTCTTCACCAGTTCCGAGTCTGCACTTATTAAGAACCTGACAGAAGGAAAGTAGGCTCCTGCTCCTCTGTGACTGTGCAGGCACATGCTTCCCCTGAGGGCAGAAACTCACCTCATGAGATCATAACTTGATGTCATCCAGCTTACACAATGCATGTTCTGTTTTGCAGAGAAATTCATTCTGTCTCTGTACATCTGTGTAATGAATACCACCAGCTTGGTGCATGGCCCCTTCAGGTCCTGCCAGCTGTCTGATAGAGGAAGTTCTGAGCATGGCCATAATAACTAGCTCTCCATGAACTGCATCTTCCCCATCCCTGCACACGACAGGTAATATAAATTAGAGGTAATGATACACGGAATTGTTTCTTAACATCTCAAAAGTCCACCAAGCATATTAGACCTATCATAATTTGAAAAACACTGGAATAAAAAAAAACCAAATAAAACCTACAAAGTACTTGTACTAGGTTCACCTATTAGTGACTTGCTCTTAACACTGTACAAACTGCTTTGACAAGCTCCCAGTCGAGCTGTTCATTATGTGCCGTGTATTTAACAGAAAACCAAGGCTGAGGGAAAAGGCCTACAGCTGTCTTTGCTGGTATTAAAAAAAAAATAAAAATCACAGCTCCTGGGTAGGATCCACTTTCACTTACCACTCTCAAAGGTTACATAGTTGGTAAGCTTTGAACTGTATTTTTTTCCCAGAACTGATTTTTTTTTTTCTTTCATATTTTTTTCTGTCAGAAAGTGAGAGCAAACACTTGTCCCACTTTTATTTGTGCAGTTACTTCATTATTTGTTTAAGCTTCCATAATATACACACATATATATACAAGCCCACATATATATACATAGAAAACATGTAATTATTATGATACTTGAATGCTTTAAATGGTGTTGAATTAAAACCTTTATTTAACCCCACTAAGCCAATTATCTGCATAGCTGTAACACTGTATTAGTACTTTAGTCTCAGGCTTTTGAAGATTCAGCCCCTGCAAGTGCTAAAGTTTTCTAATCCAATATATCATCAAGTAGCTATTTAAAAGCAACAAACCAAGAATTTGACCAGAGATGATCCCACATTCCCAATGCAGCACAGGCTAAGCTTAAAACTGCCAGTTCACTGCTGCTCCCTTACCCACAGACGCCAGGGAGAGAACAGACTGCCTGATGCTTGTTCTCTGCAGCCCAAGCTGCATTTAAAGTGGAAAACACACATTTCCTTAACAAAGGGGTCTGTTGCAACTTCACCACTAATAAAGGAATTACAGTCCTGACTCAGACATCTGCAACCACCAAAACAGAAACCCTGGCAAAGGCCAGATGAGTTGCCTTTGCAGTAGAATATGTTAGTGCTTCAGCCTGCTCTTAGCATATCTAATGTGGTGGGTGCTGCTCCCCAAGAGATGGTGCAAAGCCCCACCAGGCCACGGCTGCACCCTGAGGTGGGGATGAGAAGTCCTTCATGGCTTCATGGTGCTGGTTCACCTGCTTTCGCTGCAGGGTCTTGATGCATAAGGTGGATCTGGATCTAGGTCAGATCTTTAGAGTATTCTGCCAAAATGGAATTTATAAACTCTGGGAAATGAATATATATATAGTTAAGAACTCATGTAATAAAATCACTACATGTAAATTCCTTGTAACTGCAGTGAGGCAAACATAATGTATATTTGTGAAATAACATCTTTTCTCAGTGGTTAATAGATATAGAAAAAAAAAATCACCTGTTTGATTAACAACAACAACAACAAAACACCACAACAAAAGAAGGCCAGATTCTGAGATGATTTAAATATATCTAGTTTCACTAGAGACCATGGACATAACTGGACTTACACCTGATAAGGTTTTTCCACTACTTTGTAGATCTATACCATATAAAACTGTGTTAGAAGCCCTAGTAGATAGATTTCATTACAAAGAAAATTTCAAGATGGAGATTTCTTAAGTTTTATAGAAAAGAGAAAATGGAAGTCATTTTATTGCTAATAATTATTATTCTATGTTTTGATAGTAAGTAGAAGCCCCAGGAAAAGTCTTTATTAGATACAGTGATGTGGTATGCAACACAGAGCCAAAAAACAGGCCTCAACTGAACCAGTACTGACAGTCTAACCTCCGTCTGCAAGAGGATTCTGATGATGCTGCTTTATTCATTACCCGATTTTCTTCAGCACCTCTTCTACTCCAGCTATAATCTCCTATGTGTATTGGTTCTGCCTTCCCCTGCAGCTCTGTCCTGAGGGAAATGATACTTTTATATTCTGCATTAACAAGTAATGTTTCTCTTTAAAGCCATGTATCTCAGGCTTTAATGTTTCTCGTTAACGACGTGTATCTCACCCACGCTGACATTTCCTGCAGTCGTCATCACATCTGTTCCTTCAGCTTACCATCTCTTAATAAATGCATAGAAATTTGCCTGCAGCTACCAAACACAAGCACCTTCTCAGAGATTCATGGGTGTTTTTGAAGTTCATTGTAAGCTCTGGGAAGATTGTTAAATGGTTTGATTCTGTCAGCACAAAACTGTCTAGTGCACAAAGAACCACTGCTAGTGCTGCAGATACTAAACACAGTTCTGTAAATTAACTGCTTACTGTGGCCCTGACACTTTTCAAAGCTTTAAGTTGCTAGCATAAATGGTTTCTTATGCTCTTTCATCTGCTGCATTAAACCAGATAAGTTCCCTTAATTTCCTAATTTTCAGAGCTGTCCCTAGCACACACTCCTGACAGCAAGACAGAAAGTTGTGAATTGCATCTCTTCAAATTGCAATGCTAAAACTTGGGAGCTAAAGTCAGAAGTAATTTCTGGGATGGTCTGGAGTGACAGAAGTACTACATTGTCCAGTTTTAATATTTTGGAGACAGTATATTCTTCTGAGGTTCTTCAGAGATTGCAAAAGCAAAAGGTTGCTTGCAGTTACGATGCTTTTGCTACAAATGACACTGAGCAGGCAACTATACTGTACTAATATGAAAAATACTTGCATTTCAAGTGAGGTGAATGATTGCTCTTGATTTTTTTTTTTTATTTCTACAAGGAAATGGCAGTTTCACCAACTGGTATTTGAAAGCCTCTTTTAAGTCATCCTGTGCTGTTTGCTATAGATATGGTTCAGAGTCCTATTATTAACAGATCACCTGCTGTGGAAGATTCAACAGCAATTTTCTAGTTGCTGACAAGAATATAAGCAGAAAGTGGCCCAGGGAGACTGAAACTAAGAAAACAGAACATTGGGGAACTCCCAAAGCATCTTGTTTCATTTAACAAAAAAAACCAAAACCAAAAACAACCAACCAACCAACCAAACCAAACCAAACCATCAAAAGAGACCACACCCCCCCCAAAAAAAAAAAAAAAAAAAAAAAGAAAGAACTGAACAAAAACAGACACCACAATCAACCCCACACACAACCAAAACCAAACAACACCAACAAAGGCGCCCACCCCCCCCAACCCAAAAAAAAAAAAAAAAAAAAAAGGCAAGAGTTGTAGAAATACAGAGATCTGCAAAAGATGCCTCAAGGGAGACTTAAGAAGTCTGCTGGATTCAGTTCACTGAAGGAACAAAGATTAGAACTGACTTGATCATAGTAAGTACAGGTAAAAGATTTCTATCAGAGGTCACTTAGTCTGAAAGAGACAAATTGAAAACAGACACGTGAACTTGAAAGATGATCAAGTGCCATTTATAAACCATGGAACTCTTTTCTCTGACATGGGGGGGACATTTCTCTCAGCAAAGGGCATCTTACTGAAAGAGCTGCCCCAGTTCAAAGAGAAACAAGGGCCTGCAGCAGAGACTACCGGGTTAAATTCGGTGCCTCTGTGTTCTGGGTTGAGCCTAGTAATATCAGCTATGGAAAGAGATGAGCTCTCCGGGACCTCACCCACCTGCTGCGGGGGGGACCCGGGGCCGCCCCGGAGGCCAAGCTCTGCCGAGCTCGGGCTACGCCCCCACGGCCGCCCGTCGCCATGGGAACGGACGCGAGCGCGTGGCACCCCGGTCCGAAAGAAAACGCAAGAGTAAAACGCTACGAGGGCGCCGGGCCGCGGCCAGTGAGCGGTCGGGGGAGCGGTGGCGGTGGCCAATGGCTGGCGGCAGGCACGTAGGGGGCGGGGCTGGAGGCGCTCGGAGGCGGTGGCGACGCGCACCGCCCAGACCGCAGCGCCGCTCTGATCCGCACAGCGCCCGTCCCGCAGCGCCCACTCAACGGTGAGGGAGCCGCGGGGGTGCGGGGCCCTGGAGGAGCGCTACTTCCCAGGGGCCTGCCGCTGTGCATCAGCCATCCCGGTGCGGTTCGTGACCAGGAGGCTGCCCCATACCACGGCTCTCGGCGGCCGCCTCCACTTTGCCTGCATCCCGGGAAGCTGCAAGCGGGGCTCTAAGCCTGCCCTGGGGCGTGCCGGACTTCGTTCACCACCCTCGGCTGGGAAAAGGCGGTCGGGGCCCTGGAGCAGCTGCGCCCTCTCCCGGGCTCCCGGCCTACGTTGGGTTGGTGCCGAGCTGGAGAGGCCGGCAGTGGCCAGCGGGACTTGTGTCGCTGGGGGCTGGAGCGCCTGGCGAGTGGGTGCTGAACGGGACCGGGCTTTGAAGCCACCGTTGCTCTGGCTCTGAGCAGAGGCTGTGCCTGCGCCTCTGGCACT
>JANIJG010015329.1:0-17139 GCA_024611175.1 Megaceryle torquata | reverse complement strand
GAACATGGGGGGGTCCTGGGGGTCCTGTGAGGAACATGAGGGGTCTTGGGGGTCCCATGAGAAACATGGGGGGGGTCCTGTGAGGGCCACGGGGTCCCTGGGAGTCAGTGAGGGCCACGGGGGGGTCCGGGGGTCCCGTGAGGGCCACGGGGGGGTCCGGGGGATCCCCTGCGGGCCACCAAGGGGCCCCCCTCCCCCCAGGCGAGCCGTGCCCCTCGCCCACCATCGTGCCCTCGTCCTACACCACCTCGGACGCCGTCATCTCCTCCGAGAGCGTCTTCGTGGTGGAGCTGTCGCTGCTCTGCAAGAACGGAGCCCAGGTGGGGGCCGGGGGGGTTGCACCCTTCCCCCCCCCCCCTGTGGCTTTCCCCCCCCCCCCCCCCCCCCCCGACATGGAGCGGCTGCTGCAGCGCTGGGGAAGTGCACCGTGGATGTGTTACCCAAATGAATAATAAAAACAAAGGAAAATTACCCTCTTATTGAAACTCGTTTTATGAATAAAACAATTATTCTGGTAATTGAAAAAATGTGTCGTTAAATTAAATGCAGTGGTTCCTATTAAAATTTTAGTGGATTGCTTCTCTTCTGTTTCTTTTTCCCCCCCCTTTTTCCTTCCCTCCCTCCCTCCCTGCCTCTGCTGGCGGCTAAAGGCTGGTAATTATAGCGGAGGGTTTCGCTTTCTCTTTATTGTTTTTTAATCTCTTCGTGCTGCGGAGCGCCAGCGATCGTCTGATGCAGAAGAGATTTAGCTCCATCTCCCTGTGCTGGGGCGGGGGGGGGGCCCGAGGGACCGGAGCGGGAGCTGCTCGGTGGCAGTGCCAGGTGGCTGTGCCAGTGCTCCCAGTGGGATGCCATCCTGCTTTCTGGGTGGGGATGCCCCAGGGGGGATGGGGGAGCTCTGTAAAGCTTGGAGGATGGGGGCCACAGCTCTGTCCTCCCTCTCGGGGCAGGGGAGGTGGGGTGCAGACAGTGGAGCAGCCCCTTCTCAGGGCTGCTCCTTTGCACTGGCCGCGTCCTGACTGGACCAAAGAGGGGCTGGTGGGAAGGGAGGCAGGTGATCGTGTCATTTTCTCCGAGGCAGATGTCGGTGCAAGGTGGTCGAGGTAGTCAGGGTGTTGGCTACTGGTACCCAGTGTTGGTTGGGCTCCGTTGGGTGCTTGAAACCCACAGGGGCAGGGAGGCCCGGTTTGGGGTATCCCACTGGTGCTGGTGGGCACCAGCTCAGTTTGGGATACCTGGCACATCCTTCTGTTTCTCACCCTGATTCCTGGTATTAGCAGGAATGGGCACTGAGCTGATCAGCTTCCCATTAACAGTCTGGGGCAGGGAGTGGCTGGATGTCACCCCCTGTCCCTGAGGGGGGTGGTGACCCCGGACTGAATGAGAGCTGAACCTAAGGAGAGAGGGGACTGTGATGTCCCCAGGGTCAGGGGGACCCATGCTGCTGGTGCTCATACGAGGTACCCTCAGCAAAGGCAGGAGAAGTGGACTGGTGTCCCAGGAGCTGCTGGTTGTTTGTGGGTGGCTGGGGGGACCTGTGGAGTTGGGCCTCGCATCCCCATCCCCTCTCTGCCTGCTGGGGTTCAGCCAGTGCGGGGGGGGGGTGTGTGTGTCACACTCTCCTTCCCCCCTTCCCCACCTCCAGCAGCTGCCCAGCAGAGCCCTGCCCTTGACAGACATTCCGAGATGCCTCCCGGCTTAAAACTCTCTGTCCCTTCCCATCAAGAGGGATTTAAAACTGTGGGGGTGGGGGGTTACTTCCCAGTTCACCCATTATGCCTGGGAATTAGGATCCATTACGGCTCTTTCGGTGAAACCGGGGCCCCCTGCCCTACATTGGCACCCCCTGCCCGGCACTAATGCACCAGGCTCAGACCCAGCTCCCGGCAGCCCTGCTGTAAATAAAGTGCAGGGGCAAAGATTGTCATCCCATTAGGCAGGATTAGTGCCGTGCGAGGCCCTGGCATTAAAATGTCATCGGCAATGGAGGGAGAGAGCCGGGGGCACCCCCGTTCCTGTCCCCCTTGCCTGGTGCCAGCCTTTGGCATCCCATTTACCCCATCCAGCACCGCTGGCAGCTTGGCTGGATCGGCTCAGCCTGGAGGCAGTGTCCCCTGGGTGGCTCAGCCCCCCAGGTCGCTGGTGCTCCGGGGGCTGGTGTGGGCAGGATGGGGATGAGTGTGGTTTGGTGACACCTTTCTGTGTGGAGGGGACCGTGGTGGGCTGGCGTAGCTGGCATGGCATGGCACTGCATGGCACAGCACCCGGCCGATGGCCCCTGGGGCTCAGCACCAGCTTGTGCAGATGTTCCTGGGGATGCCTCTCGCTGCTGCTTGTGTTTGGAAAGTGATGAATTTCTGCACCAACTAATTAGCCCCTAATTAGCAAGTGGAGTGTAAACAGTCACAACAGATGGGGGAGAGGTGGAATGAGCTGTAATGACCCTTCGTTTAGGGGGCACTTGGCTGTCGCTCACTGGGAAGCGTCCCACTGGGTCCTGTTGGTGCCGGCTGTGAGGTGGTGGGCGCCCAGATTTGGTGGTGCCATGGCCTGTCCTGCCCCCAGGATGATGAAAGAGAGGAGCATTCCCTGGCCTGCCAGGAGCAGAGCTGAGATGCCATGTTCTGCCCAGGAGCAGAGGGAAATTGAGGCAGGGAGGGCTGCCAGATGGGGCTGGGGTGTGAGGGACCCTCAATATCAGGATCCCCCACCCTTCTCCCCGCGGAGCCGAGGAATGTCACGCTGGTGGCGAGAGCTGGGGAGCTGGTGGGCAGGTGAGCGCTGGGAACAGCCATTCCTGGGGACCTCTCAGAGATGTCAGCACCCTGGACCCCCCAGCTCCGCTGTCCCCTGCTGTGGCTGGGGTGGTTTGGGCTTTCCCAGGGGAGCAGAGGAGCCTGTGGGGTTGTGTGTGGGGTGGGGACAGGAGCTGTTTGGCGCAAGGCAGCTGCCATGACCTTCGCAGGCGGATAACGATCGCACGATCAATAGCGGAATTAGGAGCTGCCTCTCCTCCTCTGCGCCGTTTTTCACCCCTTAATGCAGAACAGATGGCTCGGGTGCTTCAAAGCGAGATGAGCCTTAGCTGCTTAAAATCAAATTAGGATGTATGCAAACGGCGGGCGGGCCCGGGGGAAGGTGCGCCAGGAGCACCCTGCCTCCCAAACACCTCCCAGATGCCTCCCAAATGCTTCCCAAGTGCCTCCCAAATGCCTCCCAAGCACCGGCTGCTGGGCTCAGTGCTAGGGGTGCACTGAAGGCACCAGGTCTGGGTTCAGCTGTGCCACCGGTGCTCTTGGCCATGCCCCAGTGACACGTCCCTGGAGCCCCAGGGTTTCTGGTGCAGCCTGTGCCTGAGGACTGGCCCATTTTGCCCTAAGTCCCCGCTGCAGAGGTGCATCAGTTGTGTTGACCTCCATTCTGGTCCATGGCTTGTTTACCAGTTTCATGTGTGAGGTGTTTGGCCGTGTAGCTGGCCTCTGGCTGTGCCAAGCCCCAGCTGGGTGCTGCCATAATCCCACAGGTCTCCAGCCCGACATGGGCGAAGCCCTTGATGTTGCAGGTCAAGCTCCTGCCACACCACGGTGGGGACATGTGTTGCCCATCGCTGCACAGACGTGTGTGGAGCGTGGCACACGCTAGGTACAGGCACAGATCCCACACCAGGGTGTCCCCAGGAGCGTGGCTCGGTCAATGCCAACGCTTTGCTCCTTGAGCATCCCAAAAGCTGCAGCTTGGCTGCCGCAGGGCTGCCACAAGCTCTCCAGACCAGGGAACCACATGGCCATGGGCTGGGCTGGCAGCCAGCTGCCCTTATGCCAAACCCCACATCTAGGGCACTGAGCTGCCATGGTGCCCATGGGCACCTCTCTGCGGTGTCTGGGACTTGCAGGGGAGCTGGGCTGCTGCTGGGTTTTCGCCCTGCTGCCCCACACCTGCTGTGTGAGGTGCCCAAATGCCCAGATCCGGCCTGGATGTGGGGCAGGGCACCAGGATAAGGCTGCCCACACCAGCCAGCGCTGCTGAAGGTCAGAGAGGAGGATTCAGTTAAGGAGCCACAAGCTGCTCCTTCCCTGCCTGATGTCTCCCTGGCATCCAGCGCTGCCCTGCCCACCCCAGGGCACCAGGTGGCCCCTGCCCACCCAGGCAGCCGGGTGTCGGTTGGGTGGGCATTTCCACGTGGGCACCGCAGGCTGTGCAGGAGAGTGTGCAGGAGCCGGGCCCTGCCAGCAAGGAGAGAAGAGGGACCCCCCTTAGTGCAGGTCTGGAGGTGTCTGGGTGCCTCTGAGCTCCTGCAGACTGGTGACAGCCCCCCCAGAGTGGTGGGGCACCGGAGGAGGCTGAGCCCCCAGGTGCGGGCACTGTCTTGGTGCCGGCTCATGGTGCGGAGAGCCGTGGCAGGGATTCAGCTTGCGCACACAAGAAAGCCAAGCCCTACCCCAAAGAAAAAACCCAAAGCCGTGATTGAAAGCGCACTTGAAAGCTGCTGGGGAATATGAATGTGTCTTTGAAGTAAAAGGGCTTCCATTTGTTAAGCAGAAAATGGAGCTGTGTGTTTCGATTTATAGTTTTACTTAGCAAATAAAACAGGAGAGGAGTAAGTGTTTATGTCTCGCTCGCTCCCAGCCCCTCCGCCCCCTTCACCCCCCGAGTTAAAAGCTCAGTGCTTCTGAAACGCTACAAAGGCAGCCAGGAATAAAGCAAAGCAAGCAGCTTAGATAAACCCTAGATGGGCTAAGCTCTTGTCAACAGGCTTGGGAAATGGCTTGGGGAGGAGGGAAACGGCCAGTGAAGGGATCTGGGGGCCCTGGTTGGGACAGGAGGTGGCCCCAGCATCCCACACGTCCATGTGCTGCTGGGTTCTGGTTGTGCCCATGATGAAGCAGTGCTGCTGGCAGGCTCTGGGGCTGGCAGGCTCTGGGGCTGGGCACATCTCTCACCCCCTTTCCCTCCTCTCTCCACAGACGACGTCTCCCCATACTTCAAGACGGAGCCGGTGCGGAGCCAGGTCCACCTGGAGGGGAACCGCCTGGTCCTGACGTGCATGGCAGAGGGCAGCTGGCCCCTCGAGTTCAAGTGGCTGCACAACAGCCGGGAGCTGACCAAATTCTCCCTGGAATACCGGTGAGTCCCCACTGCTGAGCATCCAGAGCGAATCCCATCCGGCACATTGGTCCCTGCCAGCAGCCGCCACGGCACAGCGGGCACGGCCGGTGCCCCTGCGAGGAGATGCCATCCCGGGGAGGCAGCCGTTAGCATGCCGGGAGCTGCCGACTCTGTTTGGAGAGCAAACGGTGGATTTAAGCAGGTCAACACTGGGGAGGAGGCGTTTGCACAAGCAGGATTAACACCGGACCGCAGATCACAGCCGGCTCATGGTTACGGGGAAAGGAATGAGAAAGGGCAGCACAAGAGATTGCCCTGGGTTTGGGCACCCAGCCCCGTGTGCCAGCTAATCCTGCCGCAGAGCGGCCGGCCCCGCGCCGCAGCCCGCGTGGAGCTTGCCTTTAATCGAGCCGGGCACCTCTCGCCGTCTCTCCCGTGCGCGTGTGTCATCCTCTGTGTTTTAATCAATAATTCAGCCCCAGACGAGCCGTTCCCCGTTGAAAGACATTGAATCCAAAGGCTTCGTGTTGCTGTAGCAACGCGGGGCTGCTCCGGGATGCTGGGAATGCAGACAATGTGGCTGGGTGACGTCCCCACCGTGTGCCGTCACGGGTGCTGGGTTCCCTTCCCAGCACCGTGTGCTGTGCTGGGTCCCAGGTCTCCTCCCCAGAACTGTGTGCTGAAGTAGTGGCCATCCTTGGGGACCCTGGGGGCTGTCCCTCACTGAGTCAAGGTGGCTGAGGCTCTGCGATGGCCCCGCTGCCCCAGGCTCGGTGCTGGGTGTTTGCACCGGTGCTGGGTGCCCCTTGGGACCCATCTCTTGTCCCCAGCCCTGGTGTCAAAGCTCAGAGACCTGCTGAGCCCCCATGATTCCCACAGCTCATGCCTGTCTGGAGTCACATTGGCTGAAGTGGGAATGATGCAAACTGTCAACGCTTCACTGGGATTGTGGGGATGGTGGTGACAGCAGAGTGGGGGGACACAGAGCCCATGCAGGAGAAAGCCAGGCTGGAGAAAGGCATCAGGTCCCTGACCTTGAGCTTTGTCCCATCCTCAGTGGGGGTCAGGGCACCTGGGGGGCACCTCCAAACCCCAGATTCCCAGCTTCCTTTCCTGGGTCTCCTCCTGCATTTGCTCTGTGCCTCAGTTTACCCTTCTGTAGGAAAGGGACCGGCACTCGTGTCCCCACCCAGGGATGCCCAGCAGCTCCATATCCCTGCATTCCCCGCATCCCCGCGCCAAGGTGACTCTCTTTCCCCAGAGCCCCCTGCTCCAGCATCCAGCCAGAAAGGATTAGGGAAGGAAGCAAGAAAATAAACAAACAGGCAGGGAAAACCCAAACAAACGGAGCCGCAGCTAACGAAGCAAACGGCCTCTATGCAAATCCACCAGTCACTGCCTGGCTCTAACCCGTCCTCATCGCGGCGAGGGCACAACCTGCCAGCATCAGCTGCCTTCTGCCCGGCCTGGGCTGCCTGTCCCTGGCTCTCTGCAGGGAATTGAACGGGTCGAGGTGAGAGTTTGGATGTCTCACCTGGAATTTGAAGGCTGCTGGGGAGGAAGGCGAAGGAGCAAAATTAGTTATGATGGGCAGAAACGGAATTTTAATAGAGATGTCGGTGGCACGGAGCCAGCCTGCTCAGGCAGTGGGAAGGTAGTAATTAAAAGTTAACGAGTTTAGAAACAGAGTAATCCTTGGAGAGGGGAGGGCTGCTGCTGCTGGCCAGGGGTGCTCAGGGATGCCCCTGTCCGTGCGGGGGCTGTGGGTGCTTTGGCAGCGTGGGTGAGGGATGTGAGGTGCAGCCAGTCCCCCCCTGCTCAGGGCTGGCACATTCCCACTGGTGTGTCCCCACTCCAAGGGTCGGAGGGACCGTCCCCAGGTCCTGGCTGTGCCTGTGACAGGGTGCATCATCCCTGTGCTGTGCAGGGGGGCCATGCCTGGGGAGCCAGCTGGGCTTGGTGGCATCACCTCACCGGTTCCTGGCCAGGACAGCAGGTCACTGAGCATTTAGTCCTTGTCATCCTCACTGCTTATCCCCAGATCCTCTCCTGCAGCAGGGACATCCCCCTGGCACTGCCGGCTGCTATCGCCCTGTGTATTTTACTCATTTCTCTGGGGGCTGTGAGCTGGGGCTCGTGTCCCCTCGGTCCCACACTCTCCAACCACTCCTGTTCATCCTCGCCTGATGGTCAGCTGAGCTCACGCCACGTTTTAAGGGAAGGAGCAGCGCTCCCAGTTTGGCAGCGTGTTTCCATGGCGACCGCCCTTTCCTTCCCGCAGCGATTCAGCCGCCAGCTTCCCACCAGAGCAACTTGTTGGTGTGTGGTGAAGGGCAGGTGGGGAACCGGCTCGGTGGGTGGGTCCCTGGCCCCGAGCCGGCGAGGGCTGAGGCAGTGCCTGCGCATGGAGGTGGAGCCGACCCCTCGGGAGCATCCCTGGGGACTGCAATGGGATCAGGGCCCAGTTTGGCACCTTGTGCATGTGGAGCTGGCCTTCCTCAGGAGCATCCCTGGGGATCGAGTGTGATCGGGGACCATGGAAGGACTGGGGACCAGCCTTGCTCTGAGTGTGCGTGGAGCTGTCCCCGCTTTGGGAGCATCCTCAGGGACTGCTGGGATCGGGGACCAACTTGCCTTCACCCACTTGCTGTGGGGTGAGTGGAGACAGCTCTCCCATGGGACCCCCACTGCCTCCTGCTCCTGGGGGTCCCACAACAAAACCCTATCCCCTCCAGTGCCCGCTGTGACCTTTTTTAAGGTGCCAACGGCAGAGGCTTGTCCTCGTGCTCTGCTCCTGCACCCTGGCAGGCTGGCACTGCGCTCTCCGGGGCCAGGCTCTGTTTTTCCACACATAATCTCGCTGGTGCCGGGCTCTCCTGTGAGCTCTCCAGAGCCTGACTTCTCCTCGTACGAGGAATCATAACATGCAAATCAGGCAGCTTGATGTCTTTAATGAAATCCTCAGAAGGAAGGCGCTTCTCTGGTGAATTGAGGATATTTATTTCTCATACAAGAAATTTAACATGCAGATTAGTTGGGTCTGGTAATTTATCACATGAGATTGTCCTATTAAGGGCTGCATCGAGTCCTGCTGCCTTTGGAAATTACCTTGTGCGTAGATTACCTCTGGACAGACTCCCATCTGTAGAGATGCATCTTCTATCCACTAAATCAGCCCTCTCGCCACGTCCCTCCGCAGCTGGTGCAGGAGCCCAGGAGCTACTAACGGATCCTCCACCTCCTCCCCAGAGCTCAGATCCCCTTTACTGGGAGCTCGGAGCCCAGGAAAGTGTAATTACCTCCCCGACACTGGCTGGCTCTGCTGCCGCAGTGCTCACCCTGCCTCCCCCCAGCAAAACAGAGTTTGCACCACTGAGCCTCTCCTGGAGCTCCCCGGACCCAGCGCAGCCCCACGGCCCCTTGCCAAGACCCCCCGCAGCCCGGGGTTGGTTTTCCAGCTCCTGATGTCTTCTACCCATCTCCATCTGCTTCTGTGCATTGGCAGGAGCTGCCCTGCATGGGATCACCAAGGAGGGGGAGATTTGGGGTTGTTTTGACCTCCCCCTTATCTGCTGGGATACTTTGGGGTGCACATCCTCTGGGGATGCAGGGGCCACCCCGACATGCTGCACACACGGGACCTCACCAAGCCTTTCTGGTCTTTTGAGGACCCCAAGTGTTTGACACCTGCACTTTGCCCGCAAATTATGTAAAATATGGAGCCAGGACCCTCTCAGAAACACAGCCTTGGGGGTAAACAGGGTGGTTCACCCCCAGCTCCCTGCTGGGACCCCAGCCTGTGCCACTGCTCACCTGGAGCACGTCCCTGCTCTGACCAGCCCAGCTCTTTACCAGCCCAGCCCTCTCCCCTGTGGAGCTAATTGCCACTCAATAATACAATTAATGGGAGCTGATAAACATCAGAGAGATGGTAGCCAGGCTCAGTAGGAGCCCAGCAGTGAGTTTCTGGTGCCTGTCGCTCCAGCCTGACCAGTTTCCCCTTCAGCATTGCTGTCTGTGGTGAAGCCACCAGTAAGGCAGCACCGAGCTGGTAACGGGCAGCACGGGGTGGGCTTTACTGGGGGGCCTTGTGCTGTGAGACCTCCTGCCTTTATCTGTGCAGTGTTTGGCTTTGAGGGGGACATGGGGGGGTTGGCAGCAATTGCTGGGTGCGAGGCAGTGGTGCCCAGGAGCTGTGTGGGTACCGGGGCTGGCAGGAGGCACGTGGAGGGAAGATGATGGAGGGGATCTACATGCTGGGATCTTAGGTGGGCTCAGGCAGCCACGGGAAGGAGACTGGACAAGGTTCTCAGACCCAAAGATGTCACCAGAGCTGGGCTGTGGTGGTGGCTGAGCTCCTGGTGAGGGACTCTCCGGAGCCCTCCTGATGCCACCACGCGGACTGAGGCTTATGCATTTACTCCCCTCCCTGCTCTGCAGGAAAGCAGCAGATTAATACAAGGGCATTAATTATTAAATGGCTCATTGTTCTGGCAGGGCCAATTGAGGCAGCGATTTACGGAGCCGCCGGTGCCCTCCAGATTCCCCTAACCAGAGGAAAACTCTTCCGGCAAGCAGAGCAACGACAGCTCCAGCCACATGTGTCAGAACAGAGCCCTTTCCAATCAGGAGCTAATTGAGATCCAATAATCCAGTTAGCAGGGGCTGATGAAATACCAGGGGGGTTGTTTAAACCACGCCGAGCGGGATCCCGGCGCCGGGTGCGGGCGGAGGTGCCGGGACGCGTGGCTCAGATGCTGGGAGTCGTTAAACCTTTGCTAAGTGTGTTTTAATGCTCACTTGACATTTCATTATCGCGCAGCAACTATTCAAATACGTGTCCCCTCTAGAATTAATTAGTCATTATACAGGATATTAATCAAAGGGGACCGTGCCAACGTGCTTATAGCCAAAACCCGATCCAGCTGTTGCCATTACTGGGCGGCATTTGGAAGAACCACACAGATTTCTGCACTCTTCTGGCTTTCAGTTGGATGGATCAAATCCTTTGGCTGAGGCTTTTCCCAACCCCTCTCCACCCGCTCAATCTAATAATAATAATAATAATTCAGCAGTATCAGCCCCACACTTCTCAGCAACCCTACAATAACAGAGCGTCAGCCAGGGCTGGGACACCACGTTGCCAGAGTGGCACTGAGAGCAATCCCACCATAAGAAGGCTCACGGTGGGCAGAGCCTGGTGTGCCAGGTGGATTGCTGCTGCCAGTGCCTTGCTAGGATCGCATGGTGAGGGGGGGTTGCAGCTGATCAGGGTGCTGTGCCCTGCCCTGCCTTGCTGCTGTGGGATGGATGGATGGATGGATGGATGGATGGGGAAGTCGTCGTTCCCAACAGGTAGCCCATCCATCTGTCAGGTGAATCTGGTGCCAAAACCTTCTGCTGGTCAGCTGCTTCTGCAAACCCGCCAGTCCCCTGGCATGAGGCTTCTGGCTCCAGAGCCCTGTCCTGACCCCGGGGCCAGGCATGGCACGACCGCTTCCTGACCCAGTCTGGAGACCGCTGCTGATTTCCATCCGTGCGGTGTTTTGAAGCACAGGTCACTCCTGGCTTTGGAAGCGCTTCTCCCCACAGACGCTGGCCTGTCAACCTCTGTCTTTGCAAACAAACCAAACGAGCTCCTGAAGCAGCAGAGTCAGCAACAAGGGCTGTGCCGGGAGCACAGCCAGACCTTCATCCTGCCTCGAGCAGAGCAAAACGTGCCTCCGGGTCAGCATGCGGGCAAAGCGACCCGGTCAGGGCAGCGCCCGCGGGCACTGGGATCAGCCTGAAGCGGAGGAGCCCCTTGCTTGGATGGCACGGAGGAGCCGGGAGCTCCTGGCTGTGGAAGAGCGGCTGTGGCTCATGACTATTTCTGCTTGCTCAAACTGGGGTGGGCTGTGGGGGGTGCTGGGGCTGCACCATTCACCCCTCCTCTTGCCAGCAGAGCTTCTCGCTGTGAGGAAGCCCCTCCATGGTTACTGTCCTGTGATGGGGGAAGGAAATCAAATCGGAGCAGGCTTGGATAAAAGCCTCTGTGGAAACCAAGCGGGCAAGAACAAAGTCTCTGCTCGTCTTTGGTTAATGACTGCGGGCCAGGCTGCACCCGGTAATTGATTTCCTTCCTCCGGGCTATTTCCAGCCGCTTAGGTGTGTGCTAAAGCTCCACTCCGTAACTCCTGCGGCTCTGGTAGTGGGGGGAGCAGGACCCGTTAACTGGGGCTGCAGGGGTGTCCCTGGTGGGGGGGCAAAGGCTCCCCATGCCCACGGAGGTGTCCTGGCTCCCGCTGTGTGGGACGAGGTGCTGGAGCGGGGCTGTGCAGAGGTGGGTGCTCCACATATGGGTGCATGGGAACGCCAAGGGTGGGGGTGGTTTGGGTCCCACAGGGCGACTCAGGGGCTGTGCCTGGGGGCTTTGTACCAGTCCCCTCCGAGGATGAGGGTTTATAGGGGTTGTGGCAGCAAGGAGGTGGCGGGGGGGGGGGTGTCTGTCTGTCTGTGAGGGCACTGTGTGTGCCCCTCTGCTGCTGAATAGGCAGGTGAGCATCAGCGAGCGTCCGTCTGTCTGTCTGTGTGCGTGTGTGTGTAGGAGCCGTGGTGCGTGCATGCGATTTATTAGTGAGGACACCCCAAGGAGAACGGGCCTGTTATTCCTGGTGTCCACAGCAGCTCCTGACAGCTCCGTGGAACCAAAATATCTTCTTTAAAACCTCTGGGGATCATTTTTAAATATCAGCTGTGACACTCAAGGACTTGTTCCCAAAGGGCATCCTCCCTTCTCCCGCGGGAGTGGGTGACCCCTGGCACACCACGTGGGTGGGTTTGGTGCCAGCCCCACATCCCCAGCACCGGGGAGCTGTGTGCAGGGGCTTGTTGCTGTTCCCAGCAGAGGGGACATGCTCTCAGGAAAGTTTAATTTACGCTCAGTTATCAAAAGAACAAAGCTCTGCTGAAACAGCCTGCGGTGTCTTACGATGCAAGATTAGGTTTGGGGCAGGGAGGGCTGAGCTTGGTTATTTATTCCCTTTCTGCTTTATCCTGGAGTGCTCTCCTTGGGGATGGCGATGCTGCGGTTGTTGCCTGACTGCCCCCCCAACCAGGGTCACCCATCTGCGAGGCCAGTGGGTGAGAGGGTCCAGCTTGTTTTGCAGCAGGAGCAACTGCATCTCTTCTGGGGGTGCGGACAGCTCGGGGAGGTCTGGGGACAGCAGGGTCGGGCTTGGGGACCAGAGGGATGCTCAGGAATGAATCGAGATGCGGTTATTTCTTTTATCTGCTTATCAGCTGCTGGCAGCTGATAAGAGAGGTGACTGGGGGTGATAAGGTAGCTCAGCCCTGGCTAATTGGAGCAGTGCTGGGCTCAGCCGCAGGCAGGGCTGAGGGGGAGCGACCCTGGCAGACCCTGGTGTGTGCTCAGTGCAGGGGTCAGGGCAGCGGGTACCAGGTCCCTGACAGCTGCCTCCACCTTTGACAGCTCGAAGACACTCATCCAGTGCCTCCTGCTCGCGGTGGTGTCACTGTCACCCCCTGCACTGGGCAGGTGATGGACACCAGCTCGCACTGCATGCCTGGTGCAGTGAAAGTACCTCCTGTGTGCGTGGCCATGAGTCCCTGTGTTGCCTCCCCAGCATGCACACGTGTGTGTGTGCACACGTACGTGCCCGCACGGACATGCACATATGTGCACCTGGCTTTGCAGTTGCTGCCCAGCAGTAAATAGGAGGGGGCTTGTGAAGGACCTGCAGGCTTTGCTGGGGGCTGTGACAGTGACTTGGATGTGTCCCTTTCACTGCTGAAGTGGCTCCTCTCTCTGGCAGGTACATGATCACGTCACTGGACCGCACGCACGCTGGCTTCTACCGCTGCATCGTCCGCAACAGGATGGGAGCCCTGCTGCAGCGCCAGACCGAGGTGCAGGTGGCCTGTAAGTGACAGTCCTGCTTGGCAGAGGACCGGCCAGGGCCACCCAGCTCCCCCGGTGACCAGTCAGGCACACCCAGCACCCCAGAAACCAGCTGGGGCCACCCAGCTCACGCAAGCCCAGAGCATCCCATGGGTGATGGTGGCAGGGATGGGGCTCCTGCTGCCTCCACTGCTGCTGCATCCCAGTTGGGCTGTGGTGGTTGGGGGTTCAGGGTGGAACCCCACGGGCAGGGCATGGGGTGTAGGTGGAGAGCACCAGGGCTGGGAAACCCACAGCACCAGGGGCTCCCTGGAGGGATGAAACCCTTTGCAGCATGGAAGCAGCCTCAGGGGTTGTAAGCAGGACAGGAGGGTGCTGAGGCCCGGGGTGCTGGCTCTGTGCCTCAGGGGACCTGCCCCTTTCTGTCACCCCTTCTTTCTGGGAAGCCCCCCAGTCCCGTCCCCTTAAACCTCTTCCTGAGGAGCAGTGACACATCAAGAAGCTAATGAGAAATTAATAAGGCAGCTGCGCTAACAACTAATGGTAATGGCAAAGTCGTTAAAAAAAGATTCTTTTCGTGTTTTTAATTACAGCAATTAAGAGAAGTCAATAAAAATCCCCTTCCCCCTTTTCTATGCCCCCCGCTTCCCTCTGCCTTCCTCAGCTGCTCTTCACTTCCAGCCTGCACTTGGCCAGGCAGGATGGGGGTAGCAGGTGCCCCAACCCTGTCCGCAAGCCAGGGTCATGTCACGATGGTCCTGGTGCTGGGGCAGGGAGAGATGTTGGGGAGCCCCAGAGCTGAGCCCTCCTCACTGTGGCTGCTCCCCATCCTTGGTGGGGGATGTGTGGGTGATAGGGCTGGGCAGCTCCAGGTACTGCAGGGAGGGATCCTGAGGTGGAGAAAGGCTGGGAGAGCTGGGGGGGTTCAGCCTGCAGAGGAGAAGGCTCCAGGGAGACCTTCGGGGGGCCTTTCAGTGCTTCAAGGGGCCTGTCAGAAAGATGGGGACAGACGTTTGAGCAGGGCTGTTGGGACAGGACAAGGGGGGATGGTTTAAACTAAAAGAGGGAGATTTAGATGAGATGGAAGAAATTTTTGCTGTTGAGGATGGTGAGAGCCCGGCCCAGGCTGCCCAGAGAGGTGGTGGCTGCCCCATCCCTGGCACCATCGCAGGGGAGGTTGGCCGGGGCTCTGAGCACCCTGCTCTGGGTGCAGATGTCTTTCCGTAGCCCCTGACATGTTCTCCCACACACTTTGCAGACATGGGGAGCTTCGAGGACAGCGAGACGCAGCAGAGCGTGTCCCACGGGGAGGCAGCCGTCATCCGGGCACCCCGCATCGCCAGCTTCCCCCAGCCCCAGGTCACCTGGTTTCGTGATGGACGGAAGATCTCTCCCAGCAGCCGCATGTGAGTACCTCCAGCATCCTCCCGGCATCCCCCTGGCATCCTCCCAGCATAGCCACAGCACACTCCTGCTATAGCCCCAGCACCCTCCCTGTGTAGCCCCAGCATCCTCCCCCCAGCATCTTCCCTGTGTACCTCCAGCATCCCCCTGGCATCCTTCCAGCATCCCCCCAGCATCCTCCCTGTGTAGCCCCAGCATCCTGGGGGGGCTGCATTTCCCTCAGCTGCCGGTGTCCTTGCAATAAGGATGTTTAACAGGCATCTCAAGCGCATCGTGCTAAAACCCAGAGGCAGCTCTGGCGACTAATGGCTCTGTTTGTCACCGGGGAAATGAATTTAAACAAGGGGAAAAAAAAAAAAAATCAGAGGGAGGAAGGCAGGGGAAAGGGGCGCAGCCGGTGTGGCAGAGCCGGGCACGGCACACACGTGTGTGCCAGGCATCCCGTGGGGCTGCGGTGAGCCCGGCGCCGGCAGACGCAGCGAGCGGGAATTGAATTTGTAACCCACATTATGCAGGAATTGAACTGGTCTCCTTTCTATTTGCAAAGCAGGATTGAGGAGATAAAAAATCCTTTATCTCATATTTAATGGTAAAAAAACCTATATTCCCCAAACCATTTTATGTTTCCGGCAGATTAGATCGTTCTGTTAGGGGAAAAAAAAAGTCTTACTAATCTGCACTGTCCAATGTGCTCTGCTTGGTGGGGGGGGGTGTGGGGCTGAGTCTCAACAGGATCCCAGCTCTTGCCTGGTGCCAGTGGCTGAGCTGAGCCCCAGTACCTGTGGCAGGTGGGAGGAAGGCTGAGGGTCATGCCTGTCCCGTGTGGGTGCTCCAAGGCTGGTGCAGGTACTGGGTGGGGGAACGAAGGTCCCAGCTCGCTGGATTGGGTCCCTCTGTGTCCCCGCTGAGTTTGCATCCCCATCTCCTGCTGCCTGCTCGTCCCTGCAGAGCCATCACGCTGGAGAACACCCTCGTCATCCTCTCCACGGTGGCTCCGGACGCGGGACGTTACTACGTGCAGGCGGTGAATGACAAGAACGGGGATAACAAGACGAGCCAGCCCATCACGCTGACTGTGGCCAGTGAGTGTGGGGGGCATGGCCCCCTCCCCGGGCCCCCTCCCCCTGCGCTGCCTGGCTCACCCCCAAGTTCAATTTGCAGTAAATCTCTTCTGAGGCTCCAGCTTCTGCTGACTTAACAGTTCAGCTGACTCAAAATTTATTTAGGCTGTTGGGGCTGCTGCGCTGCAGGCGCTGCTTGTGTCACGGGCACAGCCTCCCGCTCTGGCCCCAGCATGGGGGCTGGATCTGGCCGTGCCCCAGCACGGGCTGTGGGGTGGCATTGGGGTAACCCAGTCCCCATGTTGCCCTCTCAGCCCCCCTTTGCCCGGGGGACACCCCAATGGCCCCGTCCTTCCTGTCCCCTTTGACCGTGCGGGACCCGGACGAGCGTCCACTGAACCCCGTTCAGGTGGTAACAGCCCATCCCAGGAAGATGCCCCACAGTGGCACCAGTCCTCCCAGTACTCATCCCGCCTCCCCTTTTGCTGCTCCATGGGGGGGTTTATCCCTGTCAGGAGGGGGCTCTGCCTGTCCCCATTCCCCTCCCGTCCCATTAATCTGTTTTTTTCTGCACCTCGGGCGTCCCTCCCGGTGCACAATAAACAACCCCGAGCCCATGTTTATGGATTCAGCTCTATCAGCAGCTTTCAAACCGATCGCGTTTTTACGGCGCCTACACGAGGGGGTTTTATTGTTGCAATCATTTTGCTTTATATACTCCCCTCCTCCCTGCCCACCGGTGCTGCCACACAGGACGGGGGCTGGGCCGGTGCCTTGGGCTGCCCCAGGCTCCCATGGGAGGAGGGGCTTAGGGAGAGAAGTGGAGGTACCCTGATGCCAAGGTGATGGGCTGGACCTGCCCATCCCTCCCAAGGGATTGCAGAGCCTGTGGCCCTTTGGTCCCTGCTGCCTTTGTCTCCTCTGTGCCAGGGCTTTGTGTGCCCTGTCAGCCTCGCTGAGTGTGGGCAGGGGGTGCTGATGGCTGTCCCTCTGGCTTCCTTCTCCCCAGACGTGGGTGGCCCAGCTGATCCCATTGCACCCACCATCATTGTCCCACCCAGGAACACCAGTGTGGTGGCCGGGACCTCAGAGGTGACCATGGAGTGTGTGGCCAATGCCAGGCGAGTAGCGGGGTGGTGACGGGACACCTCCCCATGGGCATCACCTGGCCACAGGGCTGGGTGCCCCCAGCTCCCCCCACATCTCTTCCCACCACGCCTCTTGGGTCCTGCGGGATGGAGGGAGGTTGGTGGGCTCAACAGGGACTTGGTCTGACCCTTCACATGTTCCTGCCCCTCCCCAGGCCGCTGATCAAGCTGCACATCATCTGGAAGAAGGACGGGGTGCCCCTTTCCAGCGGCATCAGCGACTACAGCCGCCGGCTCACCATCCTCAACCCCGCGCTGAGCGACAGCGGCTACTACGAGTGCGAGGCCGTGCTCCGCAGCAGCAGCGTGCCCGCCGTGGCCGAGGGTGCCTACCTCTCTGTCATGGGTGAGCACCTGGCCATGGGCAGCCCAAGCCATGTGTGCAATGAGTCGGGGTGGTCTCAGCCCTGTGGCTGAGATGGGAATCCCAGAATCCCAGCGTGGTGGGGGCTGGAAGGGACCCCTGGGGATCAGCTGGTGCCACCCCCCTGCTCCACCCAGCAGGGTCACCCAGAGCAGG
>JANIJG010015328.1:0-25445 GCA_024611175.1 Megaceryle torquata | reverse complement strand
GAAGATTATGGAGTGGTTCATCTTGTGTTCATTCACAGGTCAAGTGCAGGGCAAACAGGGGATCAGGCCCAGCCAACATGGGTTCAGGAAAGGCAGGTCCTGCTTGACCAGCCTGATATCTTCTATGACCAGGTGACCCACCTAGTGAATGAGGGAAAGGCTGTGGATGTTGTCTACCTGGACTTCAGTGAAGCCTTTGACAGTCTTCCACAGCATTCTGCTGGCGAAGCTGGCAGCAAACAGCTTGGACAAGTGTACTCGTTGCTGGGTTGAAAACTGGCTGGATGGCCGAGCCCAGAGAGTGTAGTAAATGGAGTTAAATCCTGTTGGCGACTTGTCATGAGTGGTGTTCCCCAGGTCTCAGTGCTGGGGTCAGTCCTGTTTAACATCTTTATCAATCATTTGGATTGAGTGCACCCTCAGTAAGTTTGCAGACAACACAAAATGAAGCAGCGGTGTTGATCTGCTTGAGGGTGGGAAGGCTCTGTAGAGGAATCTGGATAGGTTGGGTCAATGGGCTAAGGACAATTGTATGAGATTTAATAAGGCCAAATGCTGGGTCTTGCACTTTGGTTGCAGCAACCCCAGGCAACGCTACAGGCTTGGGGAAGAGTGTCTGGAAAGCTGCCTGGCAGAAAAGGACCTGGGGGTGTTGGTTGACAGCTGGCTGTGAGCCAGCAGCGTGCCCAGGCAGCCAAGAAGGTCAACGGCATCCTGGTCTGGATCAGAAGTGGCATGGCCAGCAGGAGAAGGGCGGTGATCATGCCCCTGTACTTGGCACTGGTGAGGCCACATCTCAAGTACTGTGTGTAGTTTTGGGCACCACAGTGTAAGGAAGACACTGAGGTGCTGCAGTGGGTACAGAGGATGGCAATGAAGCCGGTGAGGGGATTCGAGAATGTGTCTTATGAGGAGAGGCTGAGGGAACTGGGATTGTTTAGTTTGGAGAAGAGGAGGCTGATTGCTCTCCACAGCTACCTGAAAGGAGGTTGTAGTGAGGCTGATGTTTGCCTCTTCTCTCAAGTAACTAACAGGAAATGGCCACAAGTTGTGTCAGGGTAAGTTCAGATTAGATATTGGGAAGAATTTCTTTACTGGAAGAGTAGTTAAGCATGGGAACAGGCTGCCCAGGGAGGTGGTAGTCACCATCCCTGAAGGTGTTCAAAAAAAAAAAGGTGGATGTGGCACTTCAGGACATGGTCTAGTGGTCTTGGAGGTGTTAGGTGGAAGGTTGGACTTGATGATCTTGGAGGTCTTTTCCAACCTTAATGATTCTATGATTCTGTCTCAAGATAACGGCTTCATCTAATTCAGACTCTGCATCAAGAGTTTGGATAGATGGATGGATAGATGGATACTGAGAGGAAAGTTTGGGGCTATTGGGATGTATTTAGTGCTACATGTTGTTGTTTTCATAGATGGGTGAACCTTTGCATTAATAATTATGCAGTAGTGCTTGGAAATGAAAGCCAAAGCTAGTTTCCATAGTTTTAATATGGGCAGTAGAATTACAAACAAACCCCCCATGCCTGAATATGATTCTTCAGTGATATTTTTCCTTCAACTGTTAATTTGCTGTTCAACCTTCATTCTAGGAAGAATACATTTGAAATGTGATATGGGATATCTCTGGAAGTAATGAAATAGATCTGCAGTTCTAGGACCTTAAACTTTTATAGTGAATTTCAAGTATAAAAAAAGGTATGTTTAGCCTATGAAATACATAGTTATCTAGAAGCTTTCCTTTGTTACTGTTTTCTGGTTTTAAGCTATAAAATGTAAAAATTTTCTTTAATACCGTATGTAACGCCCTGCATTATCTATTTACACAAATTAATTGAGGGCACTGGACAGTTTTTTAATTTTAATTTTGAGTACCTTACACTGTGGCATCTTAAGCACCAACTTTTCTGTTAATACAAAATCTCTGAAAGGTCTTGCAACCTCCGGATTATAAAGCTAGCCTCTAAACATAACTGTTCTAATAATCTTACCTATTTAGCCATGAAATTGCCCTTCCATTGTCCTCAGAACTCAGCAAGAACTGAATTACTCGATGGGCTCATTTGCAGTGTAGTTGAATATCAGGTTTTCCTTATAAGAAAACTTAGAAAAACTGCCACAAGCTCACTCTGAGGGTATAGAAAGCAGCTAAGCAAATTTATTTTGTCCTGAACATATTTTATTTCACTTAAATGAAGATTTCTCTCTTCCTGCAACTTGATATACAAATGCTGAATAATTTTTGCAGCAAAGACAGTAAGACTGGAATAAGATGGTTTCTTACACCTGTGATAGATCATACTCAGCCCTTGTAGAAGGTGAAGACTGAAGTGCAAGAGCTGCTCACTCTACCAAAGCCCAGTTTGCTTACTGATGATTTCATTAATTTCTGCATGGCGTGCAAGTTCTTTGGAATGGCATGGATTTGTGTCAGTATTCTGCTATCCAACCTCTTTTGTACTGTAGCACACAGGTGGAAGAAATCTTTTGCAATTCATTAAAACTTTTATTCACTTGAACCTCCTTATTAAAAGACATTTATATTGTTAGACTAGAGAGGACCTAGTTAAGAAGGTTACCTCTCTCTGATGGCTGTAACCAAGCCATAAAAAAAACCTACTGGTAGGCTTAAACATTTTGAAAGAGAAGCAACTTTTTAATGTCATCAATTAGGTTACACTTCCAAATTCATTTAAAATAGTAGAACACTTTCTGCTTGCCATAGGGAATCTGTTACTGAAGCTGTTTTTGCATTGTGTATTGGGCAGCTTTTTATCTACAAAACATTTTAACATCACTTCCTTAGGCATTCAACCTCCCTAGCACTTGGCTTTGTCTTTCCCTTCTTACCTGAGCCTTTATTTTAGTGTTGAACTGTAAATTTTGGGGTTTTTTGTTATTTGTATGTTACTGTTCTTTAATCATAACTTTATGGGGATTGTCTTTTTTAAAAGATGCATTCTTGAAAGTGTAAATTTAAATGCACAACTGTAGAAGTTTGGGTACTACAGTCTTTTAAGTATTAGTGGGTTTGCAGTGAGCATAAAACTGAGCAGTACCAGTTACTGTGTTTTGTAGCTTCTTGATCTTATGACACGATATATCAGCTTGTAGTGGCTGTGTATTGTTTTTCTGGTTACACCTATAATATACCAGAGATCAGGATGTTTATACTGCTTTGTGTTACTGTGAGCTTTATGAATGTGTGGATTTATCGACCCCTGGTGGGTTGTTAGGGAAATGGCTGTTAATTTAAGAAGTGCTGAATGAAAAATTTCAATTTCTCAATGCTGCAGTTGTTTCAATGCTCTCTCTCTTCTGTTTGCAGCTGGTTTAGCTCCTGAATTTCAGTTCTGGCGTTGTTTCCTACCTCTGCAGAATTGCCTACTGCAGCAACTTCTGATAACACTTCCAAAACGTGTCGCTCAGTGTCTTCATTTTAATGAACGCTCGTAGCTGTAGCTGAGTATTTTAAAATTATAGTATGTAGAAGGAATATGAAAAAAATCATGGTCCTTTTTTGAGCTGTGCAAGGTGCCGTTCTTTTCACTTAGCCAGAAAAGCCAGTAACTTCTTGGGTAGTATGATGCCATATAGATGAATGAAAGGAAATTTGGAATCATCTGCTTAAGTTCCACGGACCTAACGCTTATTTAATAACTCAAATTTATCAGTAATATACTGAAACCTTCCAGTTCATAAAATAATTACTTAATAAAGTACTTTCCTGCTAAAACAGCACATGAAATACTGCATTTCTAGCAAGCTTTTAAACCTATTTTAAATAGCTTTAGTATTTTTAATCATTTAGTTGAAATTTTAATTTTCTGGGACATCGAATTACCTCCTAACAATGCTCTGAAAGTTTTACAGGCATTTTTCACATGAATTAAAATGAAGTTCTGAATAGTGAATTCACATTGGGCTGTTTAATTGGCAATAACAAACGAAGATAAACTGTTCAATAATTAAGCTTAAATTGAACTTCACTATAGTTGTGTTATCTTCTATGTGTTTCCAAGTATCAGAATTGGAAATTAAGCCCTGCTGTAAATTTATTTTTCTATGCACCAATTTTTCTGTACATTTAATTTTATAGGCTTTTAGTAGTGTTTTTACCAGTTACATGATGAAATACTCCTTGGAATTTTAGATATGTTTAATTTGAAAAGACCAAATGCTTTTTTTTTTGCCTTTACTAATATTTCGTATGCTTATTGCATAAACCGTATAGTTTAAAGTCAAAATCACAAAGCAATCAAAAAAATGAAAAGACCTCTAGTTCATATTTTTGTGGGAGCACCCAGTATTCCAAGCCTGCTGAAGGTGTCAGAGCAAAGCAGTTCATCAGCAGCTGCTGAAAAATGGAGAGAACTCCATTGCTTGTTCAATACAGATAGTATTTTTTCTGAAAAAACAAGGGGTGCTGACCACTTAGTGCTTCAGATAGAAAGCTCTACAGTGCCTACAAATGACAGCTCTCAGCAGTCTGAGCAGGGGAGATTAACGGTAGCAAAAGAACATATGACATCTCTTGTACCTGCAGCAGTAACTTGTACCAGTAAAACTGAAAAGACTGAAAGTTTAATTTACTCCAGTTGTCAAATATCTAAAGATGGATGCATGCGTGCAAATGAAAATCAGGCTGCAGATCAACACCCTCTGCAAAAATTCACAGAATCAGGTAGACAAGATAAACAACCACATGGCTGTTGCTCAGACCTGGCTGGAAGAAAAGCCAGTCATTTGGAAGATAAAAGCTCTGACATTTCTGATTTGGTTGCCAGTACTGAGCAGATCAGCATACATCTAAGGTCTGTGCGACAAGGCGTTCCATCAGATGGTAGAAGTGATCACTGTGAACGTTTAAGTCAGTATCTAGATATCTTTTTCTCCAAAAATCATGAGCCAAAACCAAAAGGAGAAAAAAGTGGTTGTTCAGACTTTGCAGTGTCAACAGATACTGAATTCAGAAGTATAATGACTTCAAGTCAGATGGCTGTTTTGGCACAGGATCAGAATGAAATGCAGAAAAGAATAATAAAACTATTGGAAACAGAAGCAGGCAAAAAACTTGAAGAAAGGCAGTATGATCACTTCCAGTTTGATTCTGGTATTGGAACGTGTCTTAATGTGGCTGAAAAGAAATATAAGGAGGAGTATACAAGTTCACTTGAACTTTTCAGCTCTGAGGAAGATGAGAAAAATGTTTGCTTCGAAGCTACAAAGCAAGAAGGAAGTGCTCACGAAAATACAGAGAGGTCTCAAGAACTTAATGTTCCTGCTGAGCAATTTGTAAATGAAGTCCACATTGAACCATTGAGCTCAGGAATATTGTGCTCTCAAGGAGATGGTTGTCAAAAGAACTCTTCTGAAAGAGCCCCCAAGTGTGAAGATTCCTTTCCTGTTTTTCACTCGCCGTTTAAAAGGCAGCTGAAATCAAAGAGACCTAAACTGAACTCTTCTCCAGCTGGTCCTGGGATGAAAGCAGATCAAGAGAGGATGACAGATTTCAAGATGCTTCAAAAAAACCTATCACCACTTAAGAACTGCTGCTGCAGAAATCAGAAGTACAACGTTTTGGTCACAGTAGTACATCCTTCTCATATCAAAGAAATACAGGTGAAGACTAGACCAAAATCTTCCTGTAAAGTTCCCATAGCAACCATTGTAGTTACCGATCAGTCAGAAATTGAGAGAAAGGTGGTGCTGTGGCATGGTGCTGCATTTTGGTCACTCACTGTGTTTCCTGGGGATATTGTTCTGCTCACAGGTGAGAATTCCTTTATTTGCCCCTTGAAAGTCTGGATCTTAAAATGCCTGCTTAAAGTAGAACAACATGTAGCCAGTAATTTAGAACTATTGGCGAAACATTTGTAAATATCTTTCCATGTCTTCTGTCCAAGACACAGCAGTGTGTTGCTATTACAGCAGTGCCACAGGTAGTTGGGTGTATTCTGTAACCTGACAGTGCCTCAAAACAGTTGTTCCTGAAAGGTGCAAGTGCTACTACAAACCAAATGTGGTAGTTATTTAATTTATAGACTTTTTGTGCTCCAGCACATGGACTAGAAAATTCAATCTCAGGATAAGAAATACTTTTCCTCCTGTGAAGGACTTCATAGCTTAGCACTAGCATCTTGAGATGGATCATGATGTGAATTAATAGCTGACATAGACTGCAGAAATATAAAATGCTATTTGCAATTCACCTTCTTCATAACATGTCAGCTAACAATGAAGATTTCTCATAATAAGTACTTTGTACTGTTTGAGATGCCTGTTTCTCTTTAAGAGTTAAGTGCTTATAGGGAGGTGCAAAGGTAGGTATTTTAAAGAGATTGAAGTTGGTCTTTTTCAGTCTTACCTCAAAATACATCAAAAGTATTTCTGGAGAAGTCTAGTAATTTACTACTCATTCTGAAATGTTGCACAACAACAATTTACCCAATACAGTCACTCACTTCACTTACATGGTACCTGATATGAGGCTATTGAATATTTTTTTATGAATAGAAGAATTATATCAAACTACTGAGAAAACTTAACTCATTGTACATGTTGTTGGTAGATTTAAAAAACAAAAAAAAACCAACCAACCATCAACCAAACGCCATTTCCAAGTGGTCTCTTTCAAACTGCCTTTCATGCTTGCATGTGTATAGTTCTGTGGTCAGGAGAAGTATGATACACTTCAATATTGTTGATCCACAAGTTGATGAAGTTGCTTTTTTCTTGCAGACGTAATAATGTATGAGAATCTTTGGTGTGGAGAAATCATGCTGCAGTCTACATTTACCAGTCAGTTACTGAATCTGGGGAACTGCTCAGCTCTCAATCCAGAAGAATGTAAGATTGTAGTGCATAAGTTTCCACAAAAATCACAGTAAAATAGCTACTTAAAGTACTCCATTTTGTTAGCAGTGCTGCATACAGAGGATGAAATGGAAATGTGAGCAACTGAGAGGTACAAAACACTTTAGGAAAGTATGTCAGGAGCACCTGTGGATAAGATGTGGCCCTAACATCAGATAGCTCCATGGAATATATGGTAAAGTTTGGTAGTTACCATTCAAGACTCTGAAAAACTGAACTCTTTGAGCTTAGTTTAAGAACAGCAGTTAGCCCAAGACTCATCTGTAAGATGGTTGAGATTTCATAAAGGTTAATTCTTTTGCAAAAATTTGAGGCTTATAAAGCAGGTCAGTTCAGGAACTGTAATTCATTGCAGGCTATTAAGCATGAATTCCTTAGATACCCAGGTCATGGAGGGTTGGAGCTAATCCAGTGGAAGTATCCCATGAACTTCCATTGCACTATTGCCTTCCTGATGCCCATTATTGCTAGCTATTTAAGGCAGGTTCTGTGGTAAATGATAAGGAATGGCCATTCTTCTTACCAAGCTATGATTTCTTTCCTATTTTGGGTGTAATTTAAAATACCGTATGTAGCTCCTCAAGAGGAGGCAGACGACGTACAATTTAATTTTGGG
The DNA here is from genome assembly GCA_024611175.1 of Megaceryle torquata. NCBI lineage: Eukaryota > Metazoa > Chordata > Aves > Coraciiformes > Cerylidae > Megaceryle > Megaceryle torquata. The sequence goes on along the minus strand of JANIJG010015328.1, from coordinate 17,950 downwards.
TCTAGTGTTACACATCTCAAGAATTTTTTTACCTTCGAATTATTGTGAAATGGTTTTGGTCTTGTCAGTGTAAACATGTACCAACTGATAAAGTTAATAGTTCTAAGCTTATAAAAAAAAAAATAAAGGTGTCCCTTCAACTTTGTTCTTTCATATAAGTTTATCCTATAGTGGATGGCAGTGTTCTCCGTGGCTTGCTGGCATACATATCCTCAGAATTTCCCCACTTTGGAGACATGCCACGAAGAGAAGTTCAGAGATTGGACAGTGTTCAGTACATACAGCTAGACCAGCTCCAGCCAAATACATTGTTTCATGCTATCTTGAAAATTGTCAGCATTGCCGTATTAACAGGTAAGTTCACGCACTGGACTTCAACTTTCCAAGCTTCATCAATTGGTAACATTTAAATAGTGATTTTGGAAGACAGTTCTGGTGGTTTCCCATTGATACACCATAGTCTGACATAGAAGTCACAAGTTAAAACCCTTGTAATGATCCACTCATGGGGGGCATAACGGAGCAGCGGAGTTGAGACAGGAAGGAAACGATGACTGTAGTCAGCCACTGCATGCTAGTGCTGATCCACAGCTTCTGTGTCTGGGAGAAGCTTGCAGGCAGTGGGCACTGATAACCAGTGTTCCTACTCACTGAAGGCTTGGTGGTTTCACTAAGGAATGAGCATTCACCACAGACTGCAGTTACTGATGTCTTCACTTGCCAGTGAAGTAGCTTGGGCATCTCCACAGCTTCTAATACTGTGGTACGTCACCTTCAATAAGGAGGAGGTCTGAAGAGATTCAGGTATGAAGTATGGTGTTGGGCACTGGGATGACAGCAGGGATACTTTAGATATGAGGAATGTGGGCTCAAAATCCTTGTCAGGGAAGATAGGTGCATATAGCAGGAGTGCTGAAAGGAGGGAGATACTGCAGTTTTGGGGGAGGAACAAAAGTACGGTTTTTAATGGCTCTTTAATTTTTGAGAGGTCCATTTTTTTGCTGTAGAGCACTGCTGGTTTATGAAAATGTCATGTGAGATAGTTGAGCTTTAATTCAAAGCCCACTTGTCAACTACCTTCCACAAAAGCATCCTGTCATTAAAGGAAAATTTGATTCTGCTATAAATCATGTGTTTTTAAGAATGAAATAGATGAATTGATTATTTTAAGTTGGTTTTTTTAGGATTTCCTTGCCTTTCTTACCTCATAATGGAACTGTTGCTCTTTTCTGATGTTTTATTTGGAACAATGTTTGTTTCTTTCTTTCTGATTTTTTCCTACATAGATTTTTAAAGCTAAGTGTTCCTGGTTTGTTAAATACATGCAGTATTTGTAATAAGCCTTACTTGCATGCCTTGTTATACAAATTCATTTTGATTTTTCAACCTGGAAAATGCACAGTGTAATACTGCTAAGATGTCTTACTGTAATACTCTTATTTCTTCCACATAGGCACAACAGAGAACTACCTCATTAATATAAATTGCTTGGAAGTCTGAGTTTTCTGTATATTTTTATGGTAAAGACTCCTCTCCCCCAAAGAATCACAGTTCACAGTCCATGTACTGGTACTGAGTTTATTCTTCTGTCACACACTGCTTTTCTTCTAATAGTGAATGCAGTTATTTCAGGAGTCCTCTTTACTGAAGCAATTTTCCCTGTTGAAATTGATAATTTGTTCCCATTTCCTCATTAATGAGGCCTCAGCTGTTTCCTAGCATCTTCTCCACCTTCTGAAATGAACAAAGCCAAATTATCTTGTATTTCACACAGTGTCTGGCCCTGTGTTTTTTAACCCACTTTGGACAGTTAAAGACCACCATTCCCACCTGGAAAAGGATTCTTCCTGCATAACTGTTCTGTTTATCAGTATTGCTGTTTCTCAGTGCTTTGCACATAAATTTGATCATATTGCACTACAGTCTTGAATTAGTAAGATTCAATTTTTTACCCACGCTATCAATATCATGTTTATTTGTTATAAATGAAGAATTCTGAAGCCTTCACAATTTATTACTTTACATAAATCTCAGAACTGTCAGATGTTTAAAGCAGATCGCTTTCATTCTGTCCCTAAGAAATTGTAGGTGTATTCTTCTCTGCTTATAATGGTACTGTAAAAATTATTGTCTTAATATTGAGGCATGTGGGGTTTGTGTGTTTGGGGTTTTTTTACTGTAGAAGTAATGTAATTTCAAACTTTTTCAGAATCTGTGTATAGCTACAGAGGTGGTAACCAAAGAAAAATCATTCTAACAGTAGAACAGAAGAAAGATCAACACTATAGGATGGTGCTTTGGGGAGCAGGAGCTGCCTGGTGCCCTCAACTTCAAAGGAAAAAAGGTAAATTCTTGTAGGTAGCTGTAAAAGGATTTTTGTGATGCAATTAATATCTTTAAAATGGTCAGCTGGTAACATTTTTCCATTCAGCCTTTAAATACTCCCCTTGGAAGGGAAACATATTTGATAACAATTTTAACACGTCTCCTCTGTTTAGCAATTCCACCAGCAACAGAATTTGAATGCGCTCACTTCAGAAGACTGAGAACGCATGAGCATTTAGAAACCTGAATCTAAATACAAGATACATTGGTGCATAGTCATGGAACTATAAAAACCCCAAACCTTGAGTGATAACTATGCTATGAAATTTGAGTCTTAGCATTGTCTGGTTTAGAATTAATTACTCATGTTTTCTACTTGAGATTTTCGTTCTCTACTTTCCACCTTACTGTAGCATTAGGTTTTATATCCTAATGGTCTTGCTGTCTAGCATCTCTTCAAGAATTACAAGCCTGTGTTTTATCAGGGACTGCTACTGAATTTGGGTTTATTCCTGGCTTTCTTCTTTTCAAATAAGTGAAACTAGAGTTTTGTTAAATTGATAACTTAAGAGCTTGTTTTTCTGATCAATGGCTACACTTAAGAAGTAAATGCTGTATTAGTTTAAGTGCTCTGTATATCTACCTAAAAAGTCAGTTTTCATATAGGGCAAAATAAAACCCAGAAAGGTTAAACAACCTCGTAGTGAATCTTTACCTGTTAAAGTAGACACTGTATTCTGCCAGTTCCAGTTCAATTTATAAGTAATCTCCACTCCTAGAAAACCTTTAACTGCAAGACTTACTTTTAAACTACTTGAAGATGATGGTCCAATTTAAGCATTAACTAATTAACTTTGCTACTTAATACCTACATAACTCTCATTTTTGTGCATACTTCAGTGTGAACAGGTATATACTGTTTATTAGACACTTAAAATCTTAGAGCTTAGTATGCTAGAGTATTGCACTTCTCAAAACATAGAATTCTAATTTTTTTTGCAGCTGCAAAAGATACCAGAGTTAATTTTTAAGATGCAATAATATATCATCGTCTGATGCTTAGAGCAGAGAAGTATAGGATGGACATCTCTGTAGTACTGCTTATTTTAATGTAAAGCTTGTGTCTTACTCTCCAGCTAGTGTTCTGTGCCTTTAGCAGTTGGCATTTTAATGATTAAAGAATTATCTGAAATTCAAGATAACAGTGATTTCTCAACTGTTCAAATACTTAATCACAAGCAAACCATGAACATTTGATCCCAGTAAGACAGCCAAAAAGATAAATTCTTATCCAGAGCACAACAGCTAAATTGTGTGAGTGGGCTACAGGAAGAGCACGACTTCCATCCTTGCTATCGAAACCGTAGTGTAGCTATGATATGGGTTTACTGGTTGTACTAGCAGATTAGAAACCTCAGTCTTGTAGAGGAAGGTGTGAGGACTTGTAAACTGTCTGCATACTTAGTGTGCAAGTCTATACAGTTCTAGAGCATCTAAAGATTGTAGCCAGTAAAAGTTAAATTTATTTTTCATCTCTTGCTAAGAGTCAGTCCAGGCTTCCAATATACAGTCATTAATGCTTAACACTCATCTGGTTTAGAACACCAAAAAAGAAATAGTACATTAAATACATTTCTGTAAATTTCATTGCTTATAGTTTACTCATGTTTTGTGATCAGTTCCCTAATCAACAGGGGAATGTTAAAGATCTGAATAATAGGCTAAATTCAGGCGTCGACCAACTTTTGTACGCTAGACTATGTCCTCTGCTCTGGTAGGTGCCCATTTGTCTCTTCCTGGTTAGATTTTCCCTCAGTGTTGCTGTAGTGTTACTGCCTGATTCTTGCTTTGAACTGAGGCATACTCAGTTCTGGGAGGCAGCGAGGTCTCTAGTCAGTTATGAGCTGCATGAAACTAGTCTGATGCTCAGAGAAGTTGTTTTGGCGTATTCTACTGTAAAACACTGTGTCTGACACCAGATGTTTCAGAAGCTTGCAATTTTAGCAAGTTACCACCAAAAATCAGGTTCATCCAAAATATTAAAGTACTAAAAGATACTAATAAAATGTGTATACAGACACCTGAATACATTGAAAAAAATAATAAATAATTCTGTATTTTTCTAATCTTGCTCCCAAAACCTATTTTTACTGCAGCTTTCAGCTAGAGCAAACGCAGGTTAAAAATAACAGCCTAAATGGTTATCAAACTCCATTAGTAGGTCAGTACTGGATTCTTCTAACAAAGTGAAGCACAATCCCAGATATATTAGTCCTCTTTAATCTTCATTGAAAATGTATTTTTCTGTAATGCAGAGTCAATTTGAAGATGAAAAATTAATATTTCTAAATCAGAGAATTATGGAGGTAAAGGATTAAAAACTAGGGACATGAAGATGGAAGTTGATTAATAAGATGAAGATGTTTTTCTCCTAGACACTGCCAACTTTTACTTATTAGAGCTGACAGGAAATTTGAGAACTAGTTTCTTTTTGAAAAATTTGAGCTGTCTTGAAAGCTGAATTCAGTACCAGTGAAATGAAAGCATCATTCTGTTGTGGGAGGACTCATGCAGATTGTATAAGGAAAGGAAAAACTGACCATGTTATCAGACTTGAAGTAAAGTTGCCCGAGCTTACCCTATGAGAATATCCTGATGATTTGTTTCTTAGTCTTGTAAGTGACCTAGGCTTTCTATAAATGGACCAAAGTATAGAAAGTAAACTCTTCTCTTTACTTTTTTGTTCTGTAGATCACATATGGGACTTCAAATACCTTCTGGTCCAGCGTAGTTCTGTGTCAGGTGACTTGGAATTGCACACGACTCCATGGTCATCCTATGAGTGCTTGTTTGATGATGACAAAAGGGCACTTGAATTTAAAGAAAAGTTTCAGAAAAGCAAAACATCCCTCATGAAGATGACAAAGCTCTCTGCACATTTGGAGGAAAAATTCTCAGGTGAAGTTGTTATCCATAGTTGAGTCATGTCTGTTACACAGTGCATAACTAATCAAAATAGTAAAATGCCTTTTTTAAGTTACCATAGTTCTGGGTGTCTGAATTTATTCTGGAGGCTGCTGCTTAGTACCCAACCAAACTGAATGCAGCCTTTGTTCACTGAGCCCAGAAGTGAGAGTTGTGATACCATAGGAAATAGTTGTGGAGTATAGGGAGAAGTGCTGCCTCTTGTCTGCACCAACCAGTCCAGTAATGATGTGCTTAATCACTGAAAGTCTGTCAAACAGTATTTCTACAAAACTGGAATTCTCTAAAGCAAGAGTAAAATAATGACTGCTACTGAAAACTGCTTACAAAAGAATAAAGAATGCATTTTACAGTTACCTCCTCTCAGATAAACCTAGAACGTTGCTGCTGCTGTTGTTGTTAAACATTAAGGGACTAAATAAAGTTGGTATTGCAACACTTATCTCTAGTTCATGTATAAATAGTGGAAAGCTGTTACAGCTGTGCTTTCTAGTGTTTCTGAAAACTACTGGAAATGATTTGCACAATTCTAATACCTTGGTCTCTTATGCAGACTCTTCTATAGTGGCTACTACTACAATAGTATCTGAAAATGCAGTACTTGTATACGTTTTTAAGTAATACTAAATCACAATGATTTTTCACTGCATAAATCCTGTCTAAAAGTATGAGCATGTGCTGCTAAAGGAAAAAAATCAGCAAGTTTTATTGATAAGGATTTGGGGTTTGATTCAGCTGTAAGCCTTGCTTTTCTTTTCAGTTTTATTTATAACTGTCTGCAGATTTGATTGAAATTGCTGTGTGGTTTTTTTGGTAGGAGTGATTCAAGTGAAAGCCCATATCTTGGAACTGAAGTTTACCATTTCAACTGGTCAGTACAAGCAACTCATCTTCTGTGCTGACACTTCACCGGAGTGTGTTTTGGCTTCTCTGCCTATTATTACCTATTCAGGTTGTGCTAAATGCGGTTTGGAGCTACAGGCAGATGAGAACATGATCTACAAGCAATGTATTAGGTGCTTGCCATACAGCAAAGTAAAAAAATTCTACAGGTAAACAAAATAAACCTAAAGTATTGTGTACTCTTAGGGAAGTAAAATACAACTTTCTTTATTTTAAGTTCTCACAAACATTCTGCATTTAAGATGCAGTTAGCAATTCCTATTTTTCCAGTGTAACTCCAATGAACTGTTCTTAATTTGCTGTATTATTTTGCCATTATTTATAGGTGATATTTTTTGTTTAAATCTAACTTTTTTATTTTCTAATATTCCATCATAGAATAACAAGGTTTATGTAGTACTTTGCCACTAAGCTAAGATGGAGTAGAAGCTTGAGGACCAAAGGAAAACCTGAGCATCTTGTTTTGGCCTAGTTTTGAAATCATGTGAATGCACAACCATATTTTTAAATTGATTAATCAACGTCAGCCTTGCAGAAATATTAACAAATGTTTTCAATAAACATTCCCATAGAGAGCAGAGATAAATAGGTTAGCAGCAGATGGCACTGTGAGACAGGGTTTATATGCACGTGTACTTACAGAAAATAAACTAAACAGCTCTAGCTGATGTAGGAACATTACTAACTAATTGTTCAATTCATAAATTTCCCTTGGGCTTTAGAAATGTAAGTATCATAGCAACTACATAGACGTGTAGGTAGAGGAGGTTAGTTGAGACAACCATAGATCTAATAGAATTCAAGAGAATTTGTACATATTCTACCAAAATTACTTCTGAAATTAATTAATGCATACTCAATAGTTTCTCACTTGACTTTGATTTAAATACTAGAATCCTATTTGTCTAACAAGCTAATGACTTAGTCTTTTTCCTCCATGCAAAATAGTCTTGCATCTTTAAGTTTATATGCTATCTCTTTTTCCTATGAGGAAGGATTAAGTTCAAAGAGCTTTTTCTTAACTGAAAAGGTTCTTCATCATTTTCATAAGATTGACCGCTCATGTGGTCCTGAAGGACCTCAATTCACTCTCCTGCACAAAAGGTGATAGAAAAATGATGATTTCCAATGTTTGTATTCTCAGCATGGGATCACCTCGTGACGTGGAACTTTAACGCACACCTTCTTCAAAGAGAAGTCAGTCACTTTGCTCTGGTCAGTTGAGTAGGAATCAATCTCCTTGGTAGTATTTCCAGGTCTTGTATTGCAGGATAACTTCATACATTTACATCCTAACAAGAAAACTCTGTCTCTTGCTAAAGAAATACCTTGTTAAAATGAAATTAGCTAACTAAATATGCTGCTACTGCTGTTGTACTGCTCAACAGCTCAATAGGCAGTGGTTAGCATTAGTCTTTTTATAAATATGTATACACAACTAGTACACTGCCTTCCCCCCACCCCCTGGTTTGCTAATTCATGTCCCTTTATCTCAGATTGGATTTAATCCCTTAGTGTAAGGAGGCAGTAAATTCACTAGGCTCTAGCAATGCAGTAACTACCAGCATCTCCTTGGGGGTAAAATCTGCAGAATGTTTTCTACTATAGGAGTAAATGTAGTAATACTAAACACCACAGACTTCTTAAAACATAGGGTTAGTCTGTAATTTGACTTGCTTCTGTGTGCTTTGGGGAATGTAGTACTCGCCTAACGTTGATTTTTGTTGTTGTTTTTATTTTATTTTAATTGTAAGATATGAAATAGACACTATGATAGGAAAAAGAGATATGACAGGATCTTGGTATTTGACTTACATAGCCTTAATCAAGGATTTCAATCCTGTAGGTCACTGAAGTCATCCCCTATCATATTTTCCTTTTGAAATACAGGAGCCCAGGTTTATTAATCTGCTGTGATTTTAATGAAACTCTTTTCCTTCAGATGCTGAAAACACAAGCTTAAGATAGATGCATGTGTGTATGCTTAGAAGGCTTTTTCTTCCCAGGTTAGATACCCAGAACAATGAGCACTTCAACAGCAGCAGTAATAATAAGGCAGAAGGTCCTAGAAAATCACAATTTACATCATTTCTGACATACAATGTGTGCAAATATTTCCATGCTTTTTTGAGCTAGAACAATATTACTATCAGGCTAGAAGAAATCATGAAAACTAAGATAAAGAAAACTCTTTTGTATTTCAGAGCTAACCTTCCAGATTTCAGAAATCACACAGCTCCCTGTTTCTTACATCTGTTTTGCCCCCAACTTTCAGTTTCCTAGCATTTTTTTTTTGCCTGGAATTTGATATGATGGTAGCATTCTCTTCCCATAATTCATTTTTCAGTCTATACCAATGAGCTTGTCATTGAAAAAGATGAAATATTTGACCAGTAGCAGTAAGGAGATAGGAGTTTTCTTGGTAGGTATGATTAGTGGGGATTGAATCTAACCCTTCTGTACTAGTGGAAAAGCTGGCATGCTGCACCGGCTTTGTATCCAGCTACCAAAGACAAGTTACTCAGTAGCCTCTGAGGAATATTTTAATAGCACTATGTATGCCTGTAGGGATATGACTACATTTCAATAATTGTTTAACTGTTCTACAATTATTTAAATTGACCATATCAAAACCAGTAGTATTTAAGGAATAAAGTTAATAACTAAATTGCATTTTCTGTGGCGCTAATGAAAGTTAACAAAGTGCTAGACTCTGTTTTGAGGGCTTTGAAATTTCTTTCTTACCATGACAATTCACACTTTATTGATGGAAATAGGATTATCTGAAAGAAGACTTAGATGACCTTGAGAACAGCGTATGAACTGAGGAACAGGTGCTCAGCATATAATAACCAGGAATGAAGCAAAGTTGATCTTTCCTAATGCATCACTCGGTCTGTAGTGCACATTTGCCCGTGGTTTTGAAACCTGTAACTTTTGCAACATCTATTAGTATGTTTCTCTGCAAACATTTAAGCTAATGATACTGTTTCCAAAATATTAATGTAGTATTTCTGGAAGTCATAATAGTTCTCATGCACTTCAAAATACCTTTCTTCAGAGATAAGTAGTGACTTCCCACAATTATTTGGGAGGCTGAGCATATAAGTGAGCTGCTGTTAATTAATCTCTCTTGAAAGGAGCCAGCAATCTTTAATGACTACAAATAGTCTGAGCCTTGGTTTCTGTCTAAACCAACAGACTTAAAATAATCCCCCAGGTCATCAGAAATGGAGTTCTCTTGACTCTTTGGATCACTTCACTTAAGAGTATGAAATTTAGCCATAGCTTGTAGGTTAACAGATGGCAAGTGGAACTGGATTCAAGCTGCGCCAGGGGAGGTTTTGCTTGGATATTAGGAAGAACTTCTTTGCTGAGCGGGTTATCAGGAGGAGGAATGGGTTGCCCAGGGCAGTGGTGGAATCCCCCTCCCTGGAGGTGTTTAAGAGCCAATTAGCACTCAAAAGCTTGAAAGGATGTTGAACATCACTGTGGTGGACTGCTGAGGTATTTCTCAAACACAGACAAAAGCAATAGCAAGGACTTTTGGGGGAACAATAAAGAAGGTACCAATAATGACAGGTTAGAAGACAAAACACTTGAAATATAGGGAATACATGTACTAAGTAAAGGACCACATCTTACCTCTTGCTTGTCACCCAATATCACTTTTGAATCATGCTAGACAGCAAAATTTGGGAAGACCAGTGCTTGTGGGACAGCAGTCCCTGACTAGGTTCATTTCAGACCTAATAGGAATGCAGTTGACATATCCTATGTAGAAAATGGTCTCCAGCAAGAGGAGGGATTTTTTCTTTTACTTGTTTAGTGGTATGTGAAGCCACTTGGTATTTGTCATAGTACAAGAGATGCTGTCTTGTTATTACATAGTGTCTGTGAAATGGTGCAAGACCAACGACAGTAGGCAATGTTGATACAGATCACATAATTCCAAGTGATACACCTAAGCTTGTCTCCTTGCTTTGCACTTCAAATCTTTCTGTACCCCTTGTACACTTGTAAAGACATAGATTTACATGTTACCATTTATCCTTTAAAGCTGTACACGACATAACACTGATTCCATAACAGTGCAGTTCTCATTGTCTTCTAGGAAAAGAACACTGCTTTCCTGCAGCTGTCTGAAAGTAAGGCTTATTTGATAGCTTTAGAAGGTATTTAACACTGTATAGTAAATTCACTATACATACATCAAACTCATTCTGTCTCTGGATTTGAAGGAGATGAGTACACAGAGATTTTCTCATTTTTTCTAGTTCACAGTGTTTTGTTGGACAGTAATATTACATTGGATGACTTTTCAGAAATTTTGCTTCAAGCAAAAAAAAAAAAACCAAAACATAGCAGCCTAACTTTTAGGAGTCTTTTGTTTTCTGATCCAGACCTGCTTTGATGACTGTAGAAGATGGAGGATGTGACATTTACGTTCATGTGGTATCAGAGTTGATGGAAAAAATCTTCCTCAACATTCCTGCAGACTGGCTCAACAGAGTAGTAGGTACTGTCTCGTGAATTACTTGTGATAGAACAGGCAGCAAAGTTCCCAATGGAAGTAATATTTTTTTAATTATTGACAATTTAGAATTGGGATGAGATTGTTCTGGAAATCTGATGGTTGCTCTTACTGTAGGAGACTTAGAAAAAAATCCCCCAGGAGCTCCCAGAGAACACCTCAGCGTTCTGACTGTCTCACAAGAGGTGAGATGGTATGTACGTCTGTTACAGAACTAAGTAGTCAGAAACTAAATGGGTTCCTTAAAGGCAAAGCAGTTTTTAGAATAGCAAGCATGCTTTCATAATGTAAGTAACCGAGCAGCCTTTCAGACAGGCTTCCTTTGGTACATCCCATTTGACTTCTTGAGAGGTATTTTACATGATTCACAAGTGTTACAGTTTCATCAGAACATTGCTTTTAAAAAGAATTACTAAACAAAAGCTAATTTTCTACGCAGATGTTGAGCTACACTTCCAGCAATTCAGTGTTTCTTTCATGGCTGTTAGGTGCTATTGTGGAAATAAATTGGTTTGTTCTGTCTCTTGCAGTGCCCTCTTCAGATATAACCTACGGCTCAGTAGTAGCAGATCTGTGTCATTTGCTACTAGCAGATACGGAAGCATCTTATTTGATGGAAATTAGGAGCCATTTTGTGCTAGATGAAAACAGCTATCCTTTGCAGAAGGATTTCCATCTGCTAAGTTTTCATCCTGATCTTTGAAGCATTGACCTCTGCAATAGCTGAGTGATGGAGAACATAAGAACACACAGATGGCAAACAGAAGAAATATGAATTAGCTCAAGGAAGCAAATCTCTTGGAAAAAAATACAATAAAAGAGTTTGGTTTTAACTTATTAAAAAAAAGAAAAGCCCAAAAGGACAGGTGTGGAATATCTGCTAATAATATATACTGTTGCTGTAATACTGACAAATGGTCAAAGTATATTTTTATACATATATTTTTATACATACATTTTTATCTTAAACTCTCCTGGGTATCTGTTTTCATTTTCTCCCCAGAAAAGCTCCCTAACTGAGACTGAATTTTTCCCAGATATGGCAGGTTAGAGGAAGACAGTCACAACTCAGCAATTACTTTAGTTCTAAGATTTATTTGGTTTACCCTATACACTCTCTGCAACTTGGTTGTGTCTTTGCTTGCTTTGATACTGTGGTTGCTTTCCTTCTTTTAACAGCAGAATTTCTGCCATTTACCCTCTGAAATTCTGCTGCCATTATTTTCTCTCGTAAACCAGAACACTCTCACTGAAACTAATTTTGTGTATCTAGAAGTTATTGCACCAATTGAAGAGGTTTTTAACAGTTTAAGGTAGTGTGTTCTTTCATGGACCCTTTAAACGATTTAATTGTCGTGGGATTTATTGTTATAGTAATTAACCAGCATAAACTGGCAAATAAACTTCATCACCTTAATCCAATTTAATCCCTTTTAATACTAGTATGCAAAAATTTCTACCAACTTGATGAGATTTAGAAATTAATGTAATTGTTTTTAGTGTTTTAGTGTATTCTGGTAGTGATTTTTAGCTGTAAAAGACTGAGTAAATTGTGACTGCACCTGACTTCATCAAGTACTATTACTCTGCAAAAGCAATTAAATATGTATATCAGTATTTTTCTCTGATATAAATGTATTTGATATAAATAGCTATCAAATTATTTATACCTACAGCTGGTCAGAGGTGCAGGTATAAATAATATTTGCTGTCGAGCTAGATGCTTGCAAATCCTTACCTGCACTATTCTCATCTAGGCACTGTTTCCACATGGACTGTTTCAGCTCTCCTCAGACCTGTTCTCAGAACTGAATTTGCTAGATCAAGTTGTCACATGTGTTTTAATGCAAGTGATATCCCACTGAACAGCTTTCACGTGCTCTTTCTTGGAAGTGGCTATTTACAATTGAACGACCATGGTTCTTGGTGCTAGTTTGGATTCTGTTGTTGTAGTTGGGACTGGGGTTTTAATGCTGTTGATTAAAGCTACCTGTAAGCTGTGTGTTTTCTTGTGTACCAATAAAGGGAAAGCTACTCATCTTTATGATCCGTCTGCCAGGAAGAGAAAATCCTAAGGATTACTGGATGACTTTGAAGAAATGAATTGTCATCTGAGGTTTTACACTGTCACTTATCTTAGTTCTGCATTTACTTGTGTACTGGTCAATCTGGTCAGGTCCTATCAGTCAAACAAGGTGAGCTCAAGAGCAAGCTTTGTATTCTGGTTTAAGCCTTAGCCCTCCTCTTGATAAAGTAATTCCCTGCTTTTTGTCTGCTTTGAACAACCTCTGACCGGAAAGCATAGAACTGCCAATCTTTCACCAGCAACATAAATTAGACTACTAGAAGAAAGGGCACAGTGACACCAAAAGCCATGTTCACCACTAGCACCCCTGGTGTGCAAATCAGGTGCAAAGGGCAGGACCATCTCCCAGAGAAACAAGGGTAGCCCCTTATGCCAAGGAGATGCCTGCAGAGTCTCTCTGGAGGGATGGTAACTTCCACCACGTTGAGCCTAGGGCAAGGGGGGAATTGTAGCATCCTCATCTGATGATCAAGAATGAAAACTGAGCAGCAGTGTCCGTCCTGTGTGAGTAGTTTGAGTTTAGTAGGAATCTCAAAGACCAGACATCGGTTACATTAGAAAAATCCTAAAGGTTGTTTTACATCCTGTCAATCTATGCTCACCTTAGGATGATTTGGTAACTTGGAGTGGCAGTATGCCATGGGAGGGGTGAGCCGTGTGTGCCGAACCACCGCGTTCTACATACTGTGGTTAGGTCTCTCCAGCTGACAGCTGACCTGGCTGCCTCATTCTCATGCCTCTGACTCTGTTTTTAACAGTATTCCGTCTTGAAATCCAAGCTACAGCACTGACACCATAGTTCAATGTTAACTTTAAGAAATTCACTATCAGTTGGCAGTTTCTTTGTCTCCTATCTTCAGTAATTCTGCATAAAATTTCTAGATCCTGCTGCCTTGGGTTTATTACTTTATACTTTTCTCCCTGCCTTTCAAACAGGAATCCATTTCACTTTCTGTGCCTCCATCCAGCACAGAGATTTCTTCTGAGGGAGCTCTCCAGTCCTTTGTCACCTGTAATGCATCTTGCTCTGTTTCACTTTCATCAGGCTGCTGTTTTTCAAAGGTACTGTTCCATGAGGAGCAAGCAATTACCAAACCCATCTGGTCTCATTTCCTCATGGAGAGGAAGGATGGAGTAGCAGATGACAGTGATCATAAAGCTTCCTAACAGACTAGCATAAGTCTAATTTCATCTGGGAGAGAAGTTAAGGTAGAGTGTGATCCACAAGGGATTATAAACAAATACCTGTCTGAGGAGCTGTAGAGCTTCTCCAAGATCCTGCTCTCGAGAGCTAGAGTGTAGCCTTTGTTCATGACTGTTCAAAAAGGGTGGTAAATTGCTCATTGTCATTTCAAGGGGTTCTACTTATTAAGTTGCATGCTAGAATTATTACTGAGATTCAGAAATTTCTGTGTTTGTCAAATACTGATGGGAAGCATTGAGGAAGATGTGACCTGTTGTATTAACTGGTATCTGTTTCTTGGATGGGGGTTTCTGTGCTGTGCACCTTGGTACATTTCTTAGAGGAAAAGCAGCGCTGTTGGGTGCCGAGAGGTCTTGTAATCAGTCTCCCTCTTTCATCTCAGCAAAAGGCTCAAGCACCAGACCAGATGCATGATTCATAAAAGGCAGTAGGTAAAAAAAAAAAACAAAACCAAGCCTGCTACATTATGTGGCAATTGATAACATTATTGTAACTCCTTATTAAATAATATTTCTCACTTTACTGGAACAACTCCGTTGTTCGGGAAGAATCAAAAAGGACCTTTCTCATTTACTTCACTTGGATGACCTTAAGCAAAGTCGGGTACGTTGGTAAGTGCATTTAAATCTGTTCATGATTATAGCTGGAATTACTGAACTCACAAACTGGAAGTATTGGTACTTTAAAAGAAGTGCAAATAAATGAGACCACAGTAGGAGAAGGCATTGTTTTCTCCCTTGGATCCTGCGGCACATCGAGCCGGACAGCTTCCCACTTTAGAGGTGTTTAACACACAGGCATCTCCCTGCACAAGCTAGTAAACCTGTCTGAAACATTTTTAGCAGTGTAAGATCTTTAATGTGTATTGATATTAGTTAAATCATAAAAAAAAGGACATAATGTATTTTATAAAATCCCTTAATTGTAGTAATAGAGAGTTTATATGCAGCTCTCCTCCTCAGATCAAATGTGTGACCCATTCGATTGGTTTGCAGTGGTTTTGTGGCATAAAATTTGAAAACAGTTTTTTGGGGTTGAGCTGCTGGCATTACTCATTCGACAGAGGGGTGTGATGAGGGTTGAATGTTTTCTAAAGCTCAATTAAATGCAGCGAGTCTCGGTTCATCTTGCATCCTGTGGTGCACTTAGCAAGAGGGACTGAGGGTACCGTGTAGCGTTTCAGATGGGGGATGGGGTGAAGTGGAGCCTGTTATCTTAAAATTCCTCTCAGCTCTATTCTCATTCGTAGTATTTCATAACATAATAACAACATTATCAAAAATGGAAAGAGTTCCACAGAGATGACTATTTTATTTTTTTTTTTTAATATACTGAACTAATAGTGTATCCTGTTTGAAAGGAGGTTGGATTTATTTCAGCTGCAGAGATTACGGTCCTCTTGGAACAGAAGTGTACAAAATGTTTTGCTGCACTGCTCTGTGTGTCTGGTTTATGAGCGTACAGCGTGAAAGGTCCAGAGTTCAGGTCCCCAGTGAAGAATCAAGAAAAGGATGTCCTATATATTTTGTTCTGATGTACAAATAATTGCTCTGAATTACTTTACAGAATAGTAATTTACTTAATGAAGAAAACTACTACTAAAACAGACATATGTCTGGGGGCTTAGCTAATTGGATTTTCTATGTAAGAATGGTCATACTAGGTCAGACCCAAGGCTCTCATAACCAATGCTCTGTCTCCAGCAGAGATGTGTTTAGGGAGAAATATATAAGGACAAGACAGGTTCCTTGTATTACTTTCTCAGAGTATACCAGTGCTCCTGGAAGCCTCCAATCATTTGTGACTTCAGGACTCACTTTAGGTGTCTCCCTTAGTGTGGTATAGCGGGGCCAGCTTAAAACATCTCAATTGCTGTGAGAAATACACAGTGCTGAGGGATATTAACATGTGCTTCTGGGTTTTTGATCAACAAATAGTCATTACATTCCACCACTCACATTCAAAAAGGGTTTTAGTGCTGCTATTTCAAATAAACTGTAAACTTTGTAGTTAGTCAACGTGTTTTGGGCTCTATTTTGGTGTTCTTACTGGGCTTTCATCCCTTTTGACTAAGCTGCTCCCTCTGTGGGCATGCAGTGCAGTGGACAGATAGGCCTGGTATCACCAGTAACAATTCCTAAGCCATTTTGGGTCCTATCCCTATGGTGGGTAATCATTTGTGCCCAGATCTCGGGGTGAAGAATTTGCTAGTCAAAATAACTAATCCTGGGAGATCATATTTGTCTTCCTGTTTTACTGCATACTAATTAAAGCAGAAATATATGCTGAAGAGATCCAGCCTACCAGTGACCAAGTCTCATTGTGCTTAGGCAAGAAAAAAACTGACTTATTTTATTCTTGACTATCTAGGAGCATAAACTGGTCAGAGATTTTTATATCCTTTATCATTACCTTATGAAAGATAGTGAGAGCTTTTCCACTTTAAGGGGTTTTTTTATGTGCTCTTTACGTGCTATGGCAGAGGGCATGCCATCGTTTAACCAACTCCTTGGGCTTGCTGATCATTTCATTCCAGTGTTCTAGTTCTTTGCCACGTGTGTACATGAAAGGCCCAACTACTACACGTCCTAGCAGATGAGTCTCTGGAAAAAAAAAAAGAAAGCAGCTACTGATTAATGCCTGCAAGTGCTTCTCTGAAATACTAAGAATTTACTACATTTGCCTAAATTAGGATATTAAGTTGTATTTCTTGAAGTAATGCATGGTCTGAAAGTTCTTTTTAGGCCAATGTTTTCCTCAAGGAATTCACTCTGGAGTCCAAATTCCATAGCTTGAGATTCAGCAGCACACAGCACTGCAGTAAGGGGGTATGTAGTCAGTTCAGACCTGCTGTCTTGTCTGCACTCTAATCACTGGAAGGCACACTCATCTCTCTGCCCAGCCCCTCGCCCTCAAGCATACTGTGAAAGTGCGCCCTGGTTTTGGGCACCAGCAACCTGAGTGAGTAGGGTTCCTATGATGCTCTAGCTTGGGAAAGAATAAATTTAGTTACCAAGCCAGCTGGGAGTCACGATATGGGGATTACCACTGCCCACGCTCTGCCAAGGAGCAGGTTGTTTTTCATGGGTTGTTTTTCATGGGTTGTTTTTCATGTATTTTTTCATGGGGAAAAAATAATTTGAACTTGCCTTACATGGACTTCAGAATGTTTGTAAAGCATTTGGCTGTCTGCAGGTGAAAATGGTGAAAGACTTAAGTACTGATCCTAGTTTTTATCAATCCTCAAAGCCAAAGCTTCTGCCCGGGATCTTACCTAAAGGAATTTTTTGGGGAGCATATAAATCCAAAGAAGGGTATTAATGTTTCATTTCTGAGATCCTGTTTGCACTGCAGGGAAGATGTTTTTCTTGGGAGCAGTAGAAATACTGAATTCTGATTTGCTTCTCTAAGCAGAACTCCTTAATGGATTCTCTAACATTTAATAAGAGGTGAACTCAGTCACCAGGTTTTCTGCCAGGGAATGGGGATGTTTGTAATCTCTCTTCTTTCTCACTGCTTGAACTGGTGTGAGAATGAAAATAAAATTTCTATTCCTCTTTCAAATTCAGTTAGAAACAGTAAATGGCCTCAAAATTTGAACGGTTGGGGATTATACAGGCAAATGTTCACAGGACGTAATTGCATAAGCTTATTTTCTTAGGAGACCAGAATGACACAAAAGTACAGCACCTTGCACTGACAGTGACTAGCCTACGGGTTTGGGTTTTGTCTTCTGTTAAATTTATCTTTAGCCTCTGAAACAGAGTTGTTCTGCTTTTTAAAGAAACAGCCTGTGAAATTGTCTTGGTTTGAGTGCAAACAGAACTAATTCTGTCCAGTGATTTTCCTTCTCAGCTCAGTTCTTCTAACTCCCTGCACTGTCTGCAGGCAGCAGCCTGTTTGCCCAGGCAGT
>JANIJG010015327.1:0-16467 GCA_024611175.1 Megaceryle torquata | reverse complement strand
CATAAAACAAAAAAAGAAGGAAAAAAAGATATGAGCCCTGCAAAAAAAACATCAAGCAAAGAAAGAGCAACTTAAAAAGAAGAAAAGCTACAGCAAAAAAAAAAAAAAAAAAAAAAAAAAAAAAAAAAGGCCACAGCAAACATCAATAAACCCAGGCTACAAATCGCAACAAAGTTTCACTCTTGAATATCTTGAATACAACCACATTCTAAGACATTCTCCTCAATAAGCAGAGACAACACAATTCAGTCTTAAAACAGAACTGGAATATTTTAGGGGGACAAATCATATAGCATGCTTATTTTACAGTAGGCAACAAACAGATTCTGTGACCTAAGAGATCCTTTCCAATACTCCATTCTCATTTATTCCTCTCTTCCCGGATCAACTTCTCAAGGGCATAAATTTTCAAAGATGTGACACAGGCCTTTAACCTTCCTGAAAAAGTCTAAGACTAATTAGCAATGAAAAGCTCTTCTGTTTAGGCAAGCACCTTGTACTGGGGGGGCGGGGGGGAAGCTGAATACAAATTAGGCTATGGCCAAAATAATTCATTTGCCGAGAGTGAGAAACACATTTATTCAGCCTGACTTTCATTGCCTTCAAAGTCAAGTGGCATACAGCAAATCGTAGGTAGCACCTGCTGAAAATAAAGCACACCTTAAGTGTGTCCAGTACACCTCTGTCCTTAAAAGTCTGATAGAGCCTTTTCCGGAGTTCATCCTGGGACAGTGTCTCCTTTTCAACCGAAGCCATCCTGCCCTACAATACCAGAAGAAAGAAAAGGGACATTACTGACTCCCAGGAAGCTCGACCAACGGCCAGCGGGAGGGCGACCTCCCAAGCTGCCCCAGCCTCCCCCTCACAGGCCCAGGCTTTGCCAGGAGCAGCCTCCCCAACGCGCAGGGAGGGCGGCAGCCTCCAAACCTGGCCCACGCCCGGGCGCTGCACCTCGACCCCGTGGCTCCTGCCTGAGCGGCGGCGGCGGCAGCCGCTCCACGGCCGGGCGGGGAAACGCCGGCTCCGGTGGCGGTTGAGGCGTCACGCAGGCGCCGGAAGCCGGGACGAGCAGAGGAGAGCGCTTCCGGGCGGCCGTTAGGATCTAGTGGAAAGCTCGCGTCGCAGGGTAGGCGGTGGGCCCGGGGCGGGCATAGACACCCTTTTCTCTAACCGCCCCCTTTCCCCTCCCTTTTCTTGCTTCCTTCCTCCTCTCCCTCCTTTCCGCCCTCTTCCTTCCCCCACCTGCTTTGCGGGCAGCTCCCGTGGCGTCTGGCCCTTCCCTTGGAGACGGCAGCCCCGGCGCTGCCCAGGGGAACCGCCGAGTGCCAGGGCGGGCCTTAGGGCGCTGGGACGCGGCGCAGGGCGGGTCACTCTCCCTGGGTAAGTCTGGAGGCCTCGGGGATGAAGCTGGGCCGTGGGACTCCGGGGGTCTGTCCCACGCCCTCTGTATGCGAGGGAGGAGGGTGTCCACCATCTGCTATCCTTCCTCTGCCTGTTTGTAAGCCTCTTGGGGAGAGACTGATGGGGAGATTCTATAGAGGCGGGTACACCGCATTATTTCATGGGGTTGTCGTCCAGGTCGCTGAGGGGAGCATTGGGGGATTAATAATTACTCAGTTGTAGAGCAAGAGTTTTTAGACAGTAGTAACAAGATTTGCTTTCAGGTAATGTTTCAATTTATACGGTTTTGTGGTTTGTTTTTTTTTGTTTGTTTGGTTTTTTTTTTGTTTGTTTGGGGTTTTTTTTTGTATAAGTATGCATATCAAAGACTTTATTTCTCTTTAGCCTATGGTAAATGTGATTAGGAAGCATGTTGGCTGATTTTTAGGAGCATTTTCTGGTGGATTAAGAGTTTGCATATAGACTCATCAGTAAAGCATGCCTTATCTTTTCCTGTAAGGAGCACTACATTGAAGAATGTCTGGAAGTTTCTACTTTGTGATAGTTGGTCATCATGATAATCCCATATTTGAAATGGAATTTCTGCCTCCTGGAAAAGTAGAATCCAAGGTGTGTTTTTTTTCCCCTGTGATTCTCCTATGTTGTAATTATGGTGCATTTTCTTTGATAATTTTACAGTATATCAGAAGCATGACCAGCCTGTTATTAAAAGTTTTACAAGTATCCATTTTTCATGTGCGGGGTTTTGTTTTGTTTGTTTGTTTTTCCAGAAACTGTGTCATAGGGATTAGAAATCTGGAGTTCTTGAGTCTTACAAATTCTGTGCCAAATCCTAAAAGTTATTCATAAAACATGGTTTTCTTAACCTTTGATGCTGTATGGCTAAAAGTATATATACTAGTCATGCTTCAGTCAGTGCTTTTAGTGTGTAGAGCTTTTATAATAACTGTTCATCATTTAATGGTACTGTCATTCTCTATTTTAAGGCATCTGGATACAGTAATAGGATAAACTAAGGAACATAAATTTGAAAGCTCTATTCAAGCCTTTATTTTTTATGCTAAAAAAATTTATATTTTAAAATCATCTTCAATACTCATACTTGCTTTTAAGTAAGAAAGGTTTAAAACTTGATTTGATAAAGATGGGTTAGAAAATGTGATATATGTAAGACTGCTCAATAAATGGTGTTTCCAGTGGGGAAAAAGAACAAATCTATCCACTGTATTGTTACATCAAATTAAAAACAGACTTCAGAATAGAAGTGTATGGATCAATAAGTCTGTCCAAAAATGGAAACATATGCTGTAACTGATTTGAACAGTGTGGCACCATCTGCATTTTGAATTAGTGCCCCATAAAAGGGGCTAAATAGGGCTAGTAAATAGGGCTAGTTGGACGAGACTTAGTGAACATGAGAATCTGTCAAGCAGTGGAAAAATTAATCTGCATTTTGCTAATGGAAATAACTTGACTTAGGTAAGCAGCTTCTCTGACTGAGCTTGAAGTACTAAATTTTCTCCTAAGAGAGAACATAAACTTGTTGTGCACTGAAGGAGAACTAGATGTTGGCAACTTTTGCTTCTATTTCTGTGACACGCTATTAAGAGTGATTTCAGTGCAGGTGCACAGCAGTCTAAAGTAAGTGGCACTCATAACGTACGTGGTAAATCAGCACAAGCTTTTACCCCTTAAACTGCACTACTTGTGTCTTCCTCGGTATGGTTTAATGGAACTTCCAAAGCTGTTAATTCCCTGAGCCAAACTGGATTTGGGGGAAAAACATAGTTCACTGAGAGATGGGAGAGTGGCATCAGTAGCATCCCTGTATTACCAGAAAGAGTCCAGGTCTACTTATGATTCCAATCTAATAGAAGCTTACAGTATGGTTTAGTCCTGTGTTTCTCCTTGGCAGATGTCTTCTGGTGTTCTAGATTGTATAAGAAGTAAATGGCTCTTGCTTACACAACTCTGGTAGTGTTAGGGCCAAATGCTATAATTACTCAATGAAGGCAAATCATATCTATTCTAGGAAGAGGTGAAATTTACAACTGCTAGCATATATTTAATACAAGTTGCAGGATGGTTTTCTGCACTAAGCTCTTATGAAAAAGAACCCTCCCAAAAGAGTTAAAAAATCCCATGTTTCTAGGCAAGTAACCTAAAAAAATGGAATCTTTCAGTGAGAATAATATCAGTGTATCTGTCATAGAATCATCTAGGTTGGAAAAGACCTTGAAGATCATCAAGTCCAACCATTAACCTTACTCTGCCAAGTCCACCACTAAGCCATATCCCCAGGCACCACATCTCTACGGCTGTTAAACACACCCAGGCATAGTGACTCAACCACCTCCCTGGGCAGCCTGTTCCAGTGCCTGACAACCACTTTGGTGAAAAAATTGTTCCAAATGTCCAAATAAAACCTTCTCTGGTGCAACTTGAGGCCACTCCTTGTTCTGCCACTAGTTACTTGTGAGAAGAGACCAGCATCTACCTCTCTACAATGTCCTTTCAGGCAGTTGTGTAGAGCAATAAGGTCTCCCCTCAGCCTCCTTTTCTCCAGACTAAATAGCCTCAGTTCCCTTATGCTCCTTATAAGACTTGTTCTCCAGGCCCTTTACTAGCTTTGTTGCTCTTCTCCATCCTCTGTATCTCTCTGCTTTCCCCATTTGTTTCCCAACTTTTACACATTGTAACCTGTTCAATTTCTGCTAAATTTGAGAGATGTTATGGTCAAAAAAAAAAAAAAAAAGCTAAATTGTTGTAAATGTCAAAAGAACAGGTGACTGGAAAGCAGAGAAAAAGACTTTTATCAGTACTTCTGTTGTGGAATAAGTGTACAGTGGGAGATTACACACTGGTAAAAAGAATTCATGCTTTAATTCATTCCTGAGCTATAATTGTAGGCTTGGTTTTGCTGCTCTCAAGACTGTTTTTGTAAGGACATTTTTATTATGCCCTTTTTTCTCCCTTGAAACCAAGTATTGTGACAATATATAGCAGTTTAGTTTAATTATAGGATAGCACATATGTGACAGAAGTGTATAACTACATAACTTGAGCTCTAGCTGTTTAGCAACTTGAGCAAATTATTCTTTATATTTCATTCCTTTCACTGAATTACTAATCCTCATACTTTGGGAAATACATTAGGATGATCATCGCCATCTCAACCAGTTCATTGCCCATGCTGCTCTTGACCTAGTCGATGAGAACATGTGGCTTTCTAACAACATGTACCTGAAGACTGTTGACAAGTTTAATGAATGGTTTGTTTCTGCTTTTGTCACGGCTGGACATATCCTTTCCTCTTCTCTTGATTTATATATTTATATAGGAAAAGCCTTGTGCCATAAAGGGACGAGTTAAATGACTTTGGAACAAATTTCTCTGGCTATTGACTGCTGTTATTGCTAGAGTTAGCAGGGTGAAGCTGGGAGGCACAGCAGTTGTTGAAAATTGGGACCAATTGGAAAGATGGATTTTTCCTTTTTGAGGAGCTGAAATAGCCTAATGAAATGTGGAGCTCACATAGAGTGGAAGAAGGAGGTATGAGAGGGCTTGAGCAAGCTTGTATGATTCTTGCTTATATGATTCTCAGTTCCCATCCCTTTGATAGTGCTAGAGAGAAATCCCATCTTGAAAATGCCGTGTGAAGGCTTCATCTTAGGTGCAGGTAATCCTAGAAGTGTTGTGAAACATTTGTTATACATAGCAAATAACACTGAATGTCATTCAAGCATCTGTGGCAAAGGTGCTGAGAGCATCGGCCACATTCAGAATTTCATAGCTTTAAAAAGAATAACCTTGAATAGAGAGGTAATTATTTTCAAATGGGGGGATTTTTAAATATAAAGGTAATGTTTTCTAAATCTAACTGCTTCAGTTACTTCTTTAAATGCTTCCTCCTATTTCATGTACACCTAAATATTTTAGGTATATGCAGAATTAGGTATAAGTGCTTATTACAGGATACATTAAATGTTTCTCTTCTTTGTAAAAGTTAAGTTTTTCTTAATCACCTCACATATGAGATTTATAATGCTTCATGATGTAAGGCAAGAAGATGGAATTAAGAACTTCTTTAATGATGTATATGACTTGTATATAAAGGTAAGAATCCGCTTCTCATGGTCTTGCTGCAGTACTTTTAAGTGTGTTCTGCTGTATGTGCTCAAGCGTGCCTGTGTTAGTAGCGTGCGTTCACTTGAGGGCCTGTGTAAGTGGTGAAGCACTGATGCAGTACTCATTAGCCAGAGTTGGTAACATGTGACATGAAGGCTGTATTTTCCATTAAACAGAATAGATTTGTTTGAATTGTTAGAAACTGTACTCTTTCAGAATTTATTTTTCATTTTGGTCCGGTGATTTTGGGCAGTATCACGTCATTAATGGCAATAATGAGAGCAAAGGGCTGTTCTGCAGAAGCCTGATTGAAGTGCTTTGCTTTGCGTTCAGAACAAGTAGCTCATGTTCCCACAGCCTGGCGGTGCTTCCACTAGATGGGGCTCTTGCCAGAACCTATTGGCAGGTGGCCATCTCGGCCTCCCACAGCGACTCGAGCTGCTTTCCAGAACAGAAATTTCCACCAGTGTCATGATAGATTTGTTCTGAGGAGCTGGTACTGAGGTATGGCTGTGCATATATATGGGGAGAATGTAAGCGACTGTTTAGGAGCTCTGCACTCTTAAGTGGTACTAAATAGACTGAAAACTAATAATATAGTTGCCATTTGAAATAACATTTTTGAGTACTGGGCATTGTGCTTATTGATAAGTTTTTCTTCTTTCCTCAGTTTGCAATGAATCCATTTTATGAGCTCAATTCTCCTATTCGATCCAGTGCCTTTGAAAGGAAAGTGCAGTTCCTTGGGAAGAAACACCTTTTAAACTGAATAAATACACTTCCCGAGCAAGTGCTTTTTCTAAACTTTCCTTCTTCTGGCTAGTTCTCAGCACATTTGAAACTCCTCCTCTGAAGATTGACAAACTGGATGCCGAAGAAGCTTGCTTCTTTTTTTTTTTTTTTTTTTTTTTTTGTGTGTGTATGTGTGTGTGATACAGCTAGAACAACCAAGCTTCTATGGTTAAAACGTCTATCTTGTTTCCTTTTATGTGCTATGAAAATTTAAGTTTAAAAATGCCAGAGGCTGGATAGGTACAAATGTGTGTGGGTGTATGCAAACTGTAAGCCTCTTATACAGGGTTGGAGGAAATCAGATCTAAACATAAAAGACATCTCCACTCGTGATTTAAATTTGAGCAAAAGGAAATTCTTGACTGTTTGGCCTAAATTTTGTTATAAACTTTTGTACTTGCAGTCCTTTGCTAGACAACTTACTCAGCAGTCTAACTAGACTAACCTTACTCTTGGTGGTATTAAATCAGTATTTATACTGTAATGTGTAATATATGTATTATAAAGTCCTCAATAAAAGGAGAGGAGGATGTATCTGTAAAGCTCTGTCTTTAGTATTTCATGAAGTTTTGAGAAAAAAAACTTACTGTTTTAAATGTTAAATTTTCAAGTTTACCAGACATATAGTGCAATACATATTTAGCTGTAGTGTTGCATCACTGAAACAAATGAAGTGGACCAGAACAGCTCTGTCTGCCCCCTTTAATTTCAATTCACACATGGGGGAAAAACCAAACTAAATTTACATGTTCAAACCCACCTCTTTCCATTATCTCTGCAAGTGCTGAAACTTTTTCTGAAAATTTTATTTAGAGTGGGATCTTTGAACCATGAAACTATTTGTTGAGGTTTCAGCCTGTCTGGCTACTGTTCCATTGTAATGTGGTTAGGACCCTTTTGCAAAACTTAACCATCATTCTGAACTAGCAGTTTTTAAGTGGGTCATTTGGTATATCTGTACCTAATAGTTTGGTTCATTTCACAATCTTTAAGTTGTCTGTTTCATTTTGCAGCAAATCTTTCTAAGCTATCTTCTTGGGCTTTTATTTTAAATGGCCGAAAAGTAATTTCCAAAGGAAGTGCTATTCTAGGAAGTACATTTTTGCATAGCCTGTATAATTAAAGGGACCACGTGTGAATGTGCTTTAAATGTATAATCAGTCATTATTTCTTTGTAATTTACATTTACTGATAAACTGTCATTGTAAAATATTCCATGAGAAAAAGAACACAGTATAAAGGTTGCAATATTTACCTTAAATAAAATGTGGAATGATGCGCTATAGATGCCTGTTGAGTATACTTGATTTAGGAGAAAGCTAGATGATCACAGTGAGGTTACCTTTATTGGTGGGGTGGCAAGGGAAGAGGGGCATACTTGTCTTTGCAGCATCACTTCATTAAAAGTGCATTGTAGATACACTTATATGATGTCATGTAATCTTATGTAATGAATGATTTTTTATATATATATATATATACATGAAAGCAACAGAAACACACCTGAGGTAAAGTGTTCTCATTCATGTGATCAGGAGTCATTAAGTTGGAACTGTTCTGCTGTTTTCTGCCTTCTCCCTAGTAGCACAGTGGTTGGAAAAATACTAACAGATAAAAGTCACTGAGGAAATATTTACGTTAAACTATATATATGTGGTGAACTATATATATGTGGTGGTAAAAGTTTTGACAAAGATGAAGGATTAGTGCTAAGAGTTTCCACCACTTTTAGAAACTGGGGTTTTTGATAATTGTAGTTTTTTCTGCCAGCACACAATAGGAAATGATGTAAAATGAAAGCATTTTCTCTCTTGCCTTATCTCTGAAGGCAGTTAGCCAAATGATGCATGTTCTTATGCCTCCCATCTGTCTTTTCCCTTTTCTGAATACAGAAATAAGTGGGAAGTACAGTCTCAGGTCCATCTAGCTTTATGGAGACTAACGGACCCCAGGCAAGGGAGAGCGATGTCCTAACTAATTACATGAATCCTTATAGTTCAAGGTGAGGAATATTGTCTCAGGACAGAATTCTGAAGGGCCGTGGCTAGGTAGCTTGGATTTCCCTGTGTATGGAGGAACACTTGTTCATGTTTTGGTTTGTGACTATTTTACAATAAGGTGACATTGTTATCTGCAAGTGACAGGTGAAAGTTGTGACAAAATAGTCACAAATCTGCTCTAGGTCTGAAAGATGCAGTGCTGGCATGCATCAGACAACAGTTCCTCAGTGGACAAGGCAGAAGAGAGAACTTGCTAAGGATGTCTGTTCATGCTCCATCTCTTGAGGCTTAGGGATAAGAATTAAAATGAAATCTGTTGCAACATGAGAAAGCAGCAGAAAACCTGTATTAGGCAATAAAGGCAACAAAAAAAGAGTTAAAGCGACTGAAATTACCCTAGGTGGTACAAAAATCAAGCATAAGGAAATGAGAACACTAGCACAAGCTAAGATCATGAACCAGTCTTAATAAATCTAGGCTGGAAATGCAACTGAGACTCCACTTTCTGCAATATTCTGTTACCATTTAGGTACCCTGTCATATGACAAAGATCTCTTTGAGGAACAGAGCAGCTGTTAAGGCAAGTAGCCTGGGTCTGGCAGCAGTCTTATGCTAAGCATCTCTATCCAGCATTGTAGCATGAGCTATTAGCTGTCCTAGCTGGTTTCTTCTGCCCCTTCCCCTTGTGCTGTCTGTTCTAATAAGCACAGCTTTCATCAAGCCTACAGTATTTTTTACTCCTCAGTTTAAAGGAGATCTGGAACTTCGCATACATATTACCTAGTACACGCTGTCACTCTACAGAACTCCAAATACTGCTAACAGGACCCCTAGTACTTGAAACAAATCAGGAAAGTGAAACATAAGCCCCAAGTGCCTACCTTACCCCCATGCTGAATGAGAGAAACTAAGCTTTCACAAAGCACAGAAATGCTTGTTTGTTATTAAGCATTATGATTTTACTTTTTTTTTTAGTAGCTATCATCTAATGTCATGGGACCTCACCCCCCCTTCTCAAACTTCATAAGGCTCCCTCTAAAACCAAATCCTGACCTCAAAATAATTCCTTTGCTCTAGAATGTAACCCCCACCTTTAGCTATTTCTGTGATTAGCATAGAGTTGTGGTTCAGCAGGTTCCAGGGCACAAGTAGTACAATGAAGTATTAAGTTTTATTTAACTTTATTAAATCCACTTCTCCGACAGAGGCTTGGTAACCATGATGTCAGGGGGGAAGAGGACAGAGGGGAAAAGACAGGTGGATGCTCAGGCCCAAGACAGACCATAGTGGCTCTCATCCTTAGTTCCTTTGAGTGATCTTACATGAATCATATTGATCAGTTCTCTTGTCATGATAACTTCATTTCCTGTTTTATTTCAGCCTTAACCTCTGCTAAAATGAGTATTAAAGGAAGCTTTAAGTACTAAGGGAGTAGCTTTACAACAATTTCATGTCACTAGCTTAGTAGCTCCCACCCCAAGCAATCTTCATTTTTAAGAGCTTTTTGCTCTCTCAGTTTAAGACCAATTTAGCTAAGATTTTCTTCACAGATCTTTTCATTTAATGCCCAGAAATTAAACAAAACAAAAGTAGCAGCTCAACCTGTATTTAGGTGTTAGGTGACTGAAGTCACTGAACAGAGTTTAGGTGATGTATATGCAGAACTGTAAGAATGAAATAGACTTTGGTATGTGCAAAAGGTAAAAAGATGTCACTTTTAAGCAGAAGCGGCGTATCTATGGAGTAAAGTAGTCCTGAACAGGTTCAAGCAAGAATACAATACATTTAGAAGAGTGTATTAAGAGCAACAAGAAGTTTTGTTTTGCAAGCTTTACTTCCAAATAATTACACCTGGTACAGACTGAACAGATACATTAAAACTCTTGCTATTACTGCACTTTGAAGAAAGGCTTTTTCTATTGGAACAAAAGAGCTGCTGGACAGAAAGCAGAGTCTCTGCAGTTCAGTGAACAACAGACTCAGGCTTCCTTTTGAGGTCCACAGGACTGCACGTGCATGTCTGTTAGCAGTCAGATTATACAATGAAGCAATAGCACTATCAAGTTTGCTGTTACAAGGACAGTGGGTACTCTGAGAGCCAACATTCAGCAACTTCTCATACAAGTAGTCTACCATTTAACTGCAATGGAGAGCTTCAAATACACCTTCTGTGGTTTCACCTGCAGCACTGCAGAAAGACTGACCATTAAATAAGGAATTTGTTTCTGTTCATCTTGTAATGAGTACAGTAATGTAAAAGACACTGTCTTCAATGTGTAAGTCCGTATCCTGAAAGAGCAAATAACGATCAAATTCAGCTCAAACACTAGCTGTAGGTATTTACTTATATTAGGGCTGAAAGCTGTCACAAGTCAAGGGCTTCCTGAGTTCTCTACATATTGCCAATCCTTAATTTCACAGTGAAGAGATTACTGGTAAACACATTCATAGCTCAGGTTAATAGGAACAAGAAGTTTGGAACTTTAAGGCTGTATACTAAAAGCTCTCTTACATGTTTGTCATAATGTGGATCCCTTCAAGTGCTGTTAAAGCTGACTGAACAAAACATACCTTTTCCGTAACTAAAAATGGTTTTATTTCAGTTACTTGGGTTTTTTATGTAATTGATCAGAAACATGCTAGAATGGGTCTTAAGGCAGAGACATGTATTAACTTAAGAAAACGATCACTATATTACATCAAACTGTTGGGAAAATTAGTACAGAATTAGAATAGTAAATTAAAGGAAAATGGATATTAAATACGTAGGAAATTTGTTTCCTACTTAAAAACCTACACAAATTATAGCAACATTAGGCAATTAGAGAAGACCTGAAGGTAATTTATATTAATTTATAATAAACACATTAGAGATGAAGTACCACTCACCGCAAAAGGAATGTAGTGAGACTGAAGTTTAATATCTAGCATTAAGAAATTGATTTCTAGTGAAACAAAAATGGAATGCTGATTTCATAAAAATATACACATATAAAAGTATCTTTGTGCCTGAATTCCAGAACAGTTTCTCCAAAGTAGTGCTTCTAGAACTTTCAAGTTTCAATTATATTCAAAATATTTATCATTTGAATGAAGTTGGCAAATTACATTCTTATATTCATGCTTTGATTTGACACCTTCCTAAACAGAAAGTGTCACTAATTCAATAATGGATCATTCGTAAGTGGCAATTTTTCCTTTGCTCCCCCAAGAAAGCAGGAGAATATTACAATTTTAATATTAGAGTGAAACCCATTTGTTATTTATCTACTACACCTTCCCCATCCTTTTATAAAGCAAGCTAATCAAAGGTAATTTGGAGGGAAAAAAAATTTCCATCAACAACAAGATGAACTGGGTTTTGGTTTCCGATGAAGGTTTACTGTATCTGTTTGAATAAAGTGATCTGATCTATCTTCAGAGGCTAAAACTCTTCTAACAGCTTCTTCAAAGGCTGCTGCAACATTAGTGGCATCTTTTGCACTGGTTTCAAAATAGGGATGGTTGCCATTATTCCTGCACCAGTCTTGGGCTTCTTCTGTAGACACTTGCCTTTCATCAATATCAACTTTGTTACCCAGTATGACAAATGGAAAACTTTCAGGCTCTTTGACATCTGCATAATAAATGAATTCTTTCTTCCAGTTGCTTAAGTTTTGGAAGCTTTGAGAGTCATCCACGCTGAAGGTTAGCAGGCAACAGTCAGAACCTCTGTAGAAAGGAGTCCGCAAGCTCCTGAAACGTTCCTGACCTGCTGTGTCCCATATTTGCATTGTAACAAAATGTCCATCGACTTCCAACTCTTTATTTAAGAATTCCACACCTATCGTATGAAACAACTGTGCATCAAACTTATTGGTGACGTATCTGTTCATAAGGGAACTCTTCCCAACTCCACCATCTCCTAGCAGTATTACTTTAAGGAGTGATGATTTTGTTGCCATTGTTATGGGAATAGAGCCTCCTGGCTTCCTAGACCTGTAAAGATTAAGAAAATCATTAAAAAGGAAAGAGTTGGGAGCAGAGAATTTTACACATGTAAATATCTAGAAAACGTTGAAGGACACCAACACCCAAGTTTCATGTATAAAAGCATCAGAACTATGTTAAACAGGTGAATTGTAGATACTCATATTAAGAACACCCACTCAAGAATACCAGATGTTTAAGAGGTGTCTCTGGCAAAGAATGCAGTCTGTATGGCAGTCTAAGCTGTACATGGCATGAATTACTGATCTGTGACTTAAAACACCTAAAACCTCCAAACCATCTCAAGTTTGCATAGTAGAGGTATCACTTCAGCACATGCAACCTTGCTGCACGTTCAACAAGGGCAATGGTTCATTCTTATTCACTGAAAAATATCCACGGAAGAAAGCGGAGCAAGAGAACTGTACAGGGCACAAGCCCTGAGCTAGTCACTTCAGGACTGCATTTCATCAGCAGTTATCTTTTAACACGTAAAACTGAAGAGGAAGCTTTAGGAATAAAGCAGGACATGATCTGTTACACTGGAGTAACTGCTGTGCTTAGCCCAAAATTGCAACCAGACAAGAAGTTTTAAATCAGCTCCCAGGGAACACAGTTATCTACAGAACAAATGCAAATGCTGTAGTTTTATTTTTAAAGTCAGGTGACTAGGTATTGCTACACAGACATTCAGTATTTTAGTTTTCTCCTTGCAGAACAGCCATAGTGAATGGAACACTATCACAACTACTCAGAAAGTAAAGTCACTGTTGCTACCTCAAATGGCACTCAAGATGCCAAACATCAAGGCCAAGCCTACGCTGACAGCTCAGTTAGTAAGTGTCAGCTTCCTGTGGTAAAACGGTCAAAAAGCCTGGAAGCACTACTGAAAAGCCTGGCTGCCAGCACAGGGATGCCAAATTAGTGGCACCAATGAAGCTTTTTTACTGTCAGAATTTAGTGTTAAAGGATTAATTTTTTTTTTTAAAGAAATAGTTATCTCATTAGTGTTTTGTGCCAGGCCAGGGTTTGCCCTCATTACAGTAGTGTCATCTAATGTTGTAAAAAAGTCTTTTAATTGCTTAGGGGTAAATTTTCATTTTAAAGAGCCCACACCTAAGCATCTGTACAAGGAAAACTACCATTCCTACAGTTACCCATTACTGAAAGAGCTCAAAGTAATTCAGCCAAAACAAGGTTCTCTGAAAATAGTGTCTGTTTAAAATGGAAATGGGTCATAAGTTGCCTAGCCCGTCTCCTTCTCTGAAGGAAGGAATGCGGTCTTGCTAGTTGTAATTAGCATTACTGGCATATACATCACCCACAGAATATGGTTATGGAATTAACACCTGATACAAGCTGGTATGAGAGTCATATGACTCTATGCTGCCTTAGAATCAAGGCCTACATTAGAAGTGAGAAATCTCAGGAATTTTTTTTTTTTTCTTTAACTGCATCTCTGAATGTTTATGTTAGACGAGCTAGAGCTGAAGCCTCAGCACCAAGAAATTTCAAACTATAAGGAACAGTGGTGGCTGCTTCCATTAAAAATCTGTTCAGAGTGCGTGGTTTTATTAATTCATGCTGTGTAATTAAAAACAATGTTTATAAATCCTTAGCGTTTCTACAGGTTTGTATCACAACAACATTAAAACTGCTTAAGAGCTAGAAGTGGATTGTTCATTTACCTTTCACAGACCCATGGTAAATTGCTATGGCTCAGAATATGAACACATACCTGTTAAGATATGTGAAAAATCTCAAGTCACCAGCCTACTTACACATAATTTCCACATTCATGCTGAAATATATAAAATGGTCCAGTGTCTTCCTACTATTGGTTAATGAATAAGTTACTCGAGCTATGGCCCTAGACAATAGCAAATTCATAATAAATAATGCATTCACAAGAACAGAGGGTACTGAACATTTCCCCTTCTTCCACTTCACTGTCTGAACAAGCTACAATTTATCCCCAACACCCCTGGACGACTGAAATCACAAGTTCCCTAAAAGACAATGGGAATAAAAAAGTGACTGATGTGGTTCTGACTGGTGCTATGTGTTTGCTTCTTAAAGAACTGCAGTTATTAATTTCTCCATGAAACTGTATTTTAAGCAAAATACAAGTAAGGAAACCCTGTTAACAGTATCTAGCACTTGTTGTCTGTATCCAGAACCTAGGGGACTGAAAATCATAAAGATACTTTTCCTAGGCAGACAGTTATAGATCAGCCACAAACCATTAAAAGTG
Source organism: Megaceryle torquata (assembly GCA_024611175.1). Classification (NCBI taxonomy): domain Eukaryota; kingdom Metazoa; phylum Chordata; class Aves; order Coraciiformes; family Cerylidae; genus Megaceryle; species Megaceryle torquata. The sequence goes on along the minus strand of JANIJG010015327.1, from coordinate 1,923 downwards.
TCTTTTCAAATAGAAGGACCAGTTTGGTTCTACACAAATGCTGCAGAAGCAGTCTCCCAGGTCTGATAATCAAGTATCTCAATGTTATGTTGCCAGCAATGTCAGGACATTCAGCTTCCATGGTATAAGCTGTCATGCTTAGCTAGCAGTTAATGATTTTGTCAATTTTTTAATCCAAAATACACAGGATGTGTTAAGTCATTTCAGTATATACTTAGAAGCTGGATCTGAACAGCAAAGCAGCACGATTAAAGACACTAAGAAGCCTTTTTGTTTGGAAGCAGCAAAGACGATGCAATTACAGGTTTTTTTACTATATAAGGGGGACTTATCTGTAGCCCCACTGATTATGTGATTTAGACTATCCGCAGAACCAGGATGGTAGCTTTCAGCACAGTAGGCTGATACATTTTTTCCACTTACACATCACAAGTAAGTTATTCAAAGAGATCAAGTTTTGTGGGTTTTTTTTCTCTAAGTTATAATGCCTTAATACACCAACAAATAACAATTACATCCTTAAGATGCCTTGCAAATTAATGTTATTTCACCTATTACATACTTTGAACTTATCTGTATAACGTGCTTTTTGACAGTGTTTTTGGAAGGAAGAGTCAGCATCTGATACCAGATTTATGAAGATTTATTACCTTAATAGCTCAGCTTAAATCATCATTCAGCATCTGAAAACAAAACAAAAACTTAATTCTAATGTACATGTGATTGTTTTAACCAGCCTCAGGAACTGCAACATACCACAGAATCACAGGCAAAGATTTGTTCCAGTTATTTCTTACATTAGAGTAATTGTGCAGCACAGTTAAGAGCAGCCTCAACCTAGTACATGCAGGAGTCTGTAAAGACTCTATCATTTCAATATTCAAAGAAACTCAGAGCACAGGAAAAGCAGCTCTGCTCTGGGGACCATCTCTAAATTACCTCCATCAATTTGTAAGGACTCAAGCTCAGACCACCAACTTCAACATTCCTGTTAAAAGCAGGGAACAGTTTCTACTAAGTGCCATTTCTAACACGATCACATACCATAATACAAACAGTAACTTAATTGTCAGAATCTCGCTTTTAAACTGTGAGTTGAACTACAAGGCTGAAATGTTTCTGTTAGCAGTCCAAACGTGTGCTGGCACTACTAAAAACATGCTAAGCAACTTAGAAAAAAAAAGAAAAATGTCAGTGTGCACTAAAAAAAAATATCTTTGATTCCCAGCCCCTCAAGCTGTCTGTGGAAAAATACCTCTAGCCAACATGGTAATAACATTGTATCTGTGATGTCAGCAGGAACATCTAAACTTAATAGTAATCCAAGTCAGCTGGACCAATTTATTGTTTCACTTTTACCATAGTAATATCAAGCACAGAAGCACACCATAAAACAAACAAACAAACTAAACCACACAGCAACTGAAATCTCACCTCCACTCCTTTTTTAATAAAGGGCACCAAAAAATGGGTCTATTGCAACAGCACCACTGAATTCCCTCAGTATTTTTGAGGAAACTGATATAAGGGACTCCTCAAATATCCATACTATTGTTTCTCCACTTGTATCTACTTTCTAATTTGGAAGCAGGCAAGAAAATCTCTTTCAATCACCACTTTCAGCCAGTGGTTACCACTGAACTACCTGCAATATGAAATCAGGACTAAACCCAAAGGTTTTCTTGAAGATATGTGGCACACTTTCAACTGAAGTTGTTAAAGAGTGCCCATTTGGCTTGGAAAAGAAGAAAAAAAAAATCCAAAGCCAGACTCAAGTTAGTTCCAACTAATCATGCTTATTTACAGCCTAGTATGCTTTCAGCCAAGACTTCTTAAGAAGAAAAAAAAAATGGGGGGGGGGGGGGGGGAAATTTTTTTTCAAAGTTTAAAAAAAAAACTCCTCACTATGTACTGCTAAGACAT
>JANIJG010015326.1:0-10570 GCA_024611175.1 Megaceryle torquata | reverse complement strand
AGTCTCCTTCTCTGGAGAGATTCCCAACCCCACCTGGACCCTGCGCTGCTGGGCCCCCTGCTCTGGGTGACCCTGCTCTGGCAGGGGGCTTGGACTCAGTGCCCTCCAGAGGTCCCTTCCAGCCCCCACCATCCTACGATTCCATGATTTCTGTGCTGCAAAGCACAGGGATGGTCCTTGTTGGCACCCGGGGCTCCTCTCGCTCGCTTTGCAATCAGAGTAACGCTCCTTTCTGCTGGTTAATAAGAGCCAGGGAATGGAAGTGCGGAGACTTGCAGCTAGAAGAGACCATTATGTTCACCGTGCTCAGCCCCCCGCCGAGCACCGGCTGGTTTGTCCTTTTCCGGGGGCGGCGGGACTGGGAGGTTTCTCTTGGCGAGGATGCCGGCCTTCGTCTGAAACCGCCGGGTGACGGAGCATTTACTGCACCCCCGATAGGCTGCTGATAAGTTCCTGTGGTTAATTACTTCTTGCTCTTTTAAAGGAAAAAAAAAAAACCCACAACAACCCTTGTGTACTTAAAATAATCCTAATGGCTCATTGTTCAGCCTGGGCTCAGCACACGCTCCCCCCGCGCTCTGGCAGAACTGCTGTTCCTGGCCGTGAAAAACCTGATGGACATTAATGCCATGAACAAGGAGTTTTTTGAGCCTTTTTTTTTGCGGGGGCCACGGGGCTGCTTCGCCCTCCAAGCCCCAGGCAGGGCTGTGAGGTGGTTTGTCCTGGCACTGCCTTCTCCAGGGACATCCCAGCTGAGATCGACTTCTCCAGCAAACACCGTTTTCAGCTCTCCCTGCCTGCTCGGGACGATCCTGCCCACGGCCAACACAGTCCTTTAAAGCAGGCGCTGCCCGTGGGCAGTGCCCGTCTGTGCCTGCCCTGATGCCACCTTGGGGAGCTCTGCAGAGCTGGCCCTGCAGGTCCCGTGGCCGTGGCCACGGTCGGGCGCCACAGGAGTTGTCCCCCAGCTTTGGAGCATCAACACACCCCCTGATGGCTGCGTGATCATCATTTATTCATTTAGGGGAACACTAAAATCAAATCTAAACCTTCTGCCTCTGCTCAAACCAGGCCAGAGGCATCTTCCATTCCTGGAAGCGTTGAGGAGCAGGTTGGACGGGGCTTTGGGCACCCCGGTCTAGTGGGAGGTGTCCCTGCCCACGGCAGGGCGGTTGGAACCAGGTGATCTTTAAGCTCCCTTCCAACCCAAACTATTCTGTGATTCTGCAGCTTCATAATCTTGCTGAAATCCCTGGTGGTGGGGCAGCCTGGCCTCCTGCAGCCCAGGACATCCCCAGGGAGCAGCTCCTGAGGGGAGGGAGGCTCTGGGCTGGGGAACCCGGTGATGCAGCGGAGAGCAGAGCTCTGGCAGCCGGGTGGCCGCTGTGTGCGGCTGAAGGCACCGCGGGACCCGGGGACGCATGGGTTCCATCCTCTGGTACCAGGGTATTTTCTGATCTCTCTCTATTTTTTCTGTGGCCGGTGTTATTTTAATCTACTTTTCTCTCACCTCCACATCAAACTCCCTCTTTCAGAGGAATGCAGAGAGGTGTTAGGTTTGTGCCCTTTGTGAAACGTAGCGGAGGTTGGAGAGAGTGCTGCTTTTTTTTCCTTTTAGAAGCTCAGGTTTTATCCACGTTACAACTTTAGCTTCTCCACGGTCATCATTTTGGCTTCTCGACTGGCTCAGGATGAGCGCGCTGAAAACGTTTTATGTGTTCATTAAGGGAAGGGAGGAGTCTGTGTCCTTGATGAAGGTTCCCAGTCCTTTCCCAGGTGCGTGCTGGTGTTTACTGGTGGCTCAGGCCATTGGGAGGGTGGTGCTCAACATCCCCATTGCCTTACCCGGCTTCGGATCGAGGTGCTCGTTGCCCCCCTTCCCAGGGTGTTTCCAGGAGCATCCGAAGTCCCCGAGCAGATCTGGGGTTTGCTGGGAGCCGTGTGGACGTGCAGCCAGAGAGCCCTGTCCCTCCAGAGCGTGTTCTCCGCATAGGAAATAGCACGTAGGGAACTCTTTTCTAAACCAAGGAGGATTAAGGCACAGAAGGAGCCGATTTGCCAGAGGGCAGCCAGGGAAGCGGTGGCAGATCAGAGAACCGAAGCGAGATCCCCCGGTCTCTGCCCCACCACCATTTTTCCTCCCTGCTCTTTGGCTGCCCGCAGTGTCTTGCGGGCTAACCAGGACCTGGATTTCCATCCTCTGAAAAGAAGCAATTTAAGGAGATTTCCAGGGGAGTGAAGCTCCTCGTCCACCTCCCTTCCCCTCCGTTTCTGCAGGTCACCTCTCTGCAGCTGAAGATGTTTTTCTCCCCCTTTCTCCATCCACAGGCTCCTTTTAGAGGCTCTTTGCTCTCCTCACTTTCCCACAGCTCAGAGCTATTCTCCCAGCTTCAAAAGGTTTACTAATTACCCTAATGAGGTCAGGAGAGACCAAACGCTTCTGTGACTTAAAGCAAGGGGTGGGAGGGGTTTGGAAGGGGGGAAGTATCTTGACTGGTGCCTACACGGGCGGTAGCATCCCTACCTCTGCTCGTTCTCCCCCAGCTTCCCATCTCGAGCGGGGGAAAAAAAGAATTAAAAAAAGAAAAAGAAAATGTGGACAGAAGGTCTCAAATGTATCAAACAGCTTTTAAAAAGAAATTCCTTTTGCCTGTCAAAAGAACAAACAGATACACCAAAAACTGTCAGAATTAGTGTTGGAGTAATTGCAGAAGCTCTCCAAGGTTAATGCTCCATTAACGAACAGCTCTCGCGCAGCTAAAAGCCAGGACGAGACAGGTTGTCAAAGGCTTGCTGGAGATTAAAGAGCTGCGTTCCCAGCCTAAACTCTCTGGTGGATGTTGTTTGGTAGGGAAGGGGAGGGGAGGGGACGGGGGGAGTTTGGGGATGAAGAGAACGCCAGCCATGGCTTGTGCTGCTGTGGCATCGACAGAGCAGCGTGGCCCAGAGGAGTCGTTGCCAGACCTCAGTCCGGTCCCTGCTCGCTGCGTCGCGGGGTTCCGGAGGGTTTGCTCTCGTTTAAATGCTCCGCAGGACCTTTTGCTTCTTCAGGTCAAGTTTAGAAGTGGCTCCCAAGGGCAGCACCAGCTCGGGGTCTGCAGACAGCCCGAAATGGCAGCGTGGGGCTGGGGGAACCGTCCTGGTCTGGTCTGAACGGGAGATGTGCTGGGAGCCTGGAGAGGAGTGGGGCCGGGAGGCAGCCGGGCGCTGGAGGCTCCGGCAGCTCAGGAATTAATTCTGCCTGGGTTTCCGCCGGCCCGGTGGGACTCGGGGCGAGCAGGGCATCGGTTTTAAATTGATTTGGGGCCTGATTTCAACTCCCAGGCCAGTGTAAGGCTCATTTAAATAGAATTGACCTTGATTTTTCTTTCTGTGGAAGAAAGGAAAACGGTTCCCAACTTGCAGTGAGGCAGCACCTTCTGTGCCCCAAATGTCGAGCTGGGGATGAGGGGGCAGTTTGAGAGGCCCGGGAAGCCACAACAGCAGCAGCCACGGGGTCACCTTTTCATGCGGACCTGGGTTTTCAGCATCCTCCAGCCAGGCAGTGACCTTTCTTAAGGTGTGCGCGGCTGAGCTCAGGTCTCTCTTCTCCCAAAGCAGAGCTCTGTCGGGGAGCTCTCTACCCGTGCGTTTAGCGAGGAGAAAGAGGCGGTTAAACTCGCGCAGCCTTGGAAATGCCACGCTGAGGACCAGCCCCAGCCACTGCCATCGCAACTTCCCTGCGTGTAAACAAATACCCGCGCGCAAGGAGCCAGCGGGTTCCCGCCGCCGCTCTTGATCTGAATGCGGACGAGGCTGGCGTGACTCTGTTCTTTGTCAGCGCTGTCGCTGCTCTAGAGCTGTTATGATGGTGTTCTGATAGCGCCCGAGATCCCGCCAGGATCAGGGCTTTGTTAGGCTGGATGCTCTGCGCACAGATGCCGAGAGCCGGTCCCCGTGCCCTAGCGCGGCAGCCTCGCCTGGAACGGTTGATGAGAGAATGGAAAAGGGCAGGAAAATGATAAAAGCCGTAACTGCGCGGAGGCAGAGCCCGGCCGGAGGGGCCGGCTGCAGAGCAGGGTGGTCCCGGGGCTCCCGGCCCCGGCTGGATGCGGCTCCGAGTGGCGCGGCCACGGCGTCCCCTGGTCCCTGCCAGAGCGGCTCCTACTGCAGGAGCCGGGGCCCCAGCCTGGGACCCGGCTCTGGCGGAGCTGGACCCTGGTGGGATTGGCCCCTTTCTGGGAGCAAAGTGTTGGAGCTGAAGTAGAGGGAGGTGAGTTTGGAGCTGCTTGCGCAGGGCTGGTGTGAGAGGCCTCTCGAACGGAACGGCCGTGAGCGGGGGAGATGAACAATGTCATAATTAGAGAATTAAACCTTTCCTGTTCTTTTCTTTCTCTATCCTGATATAATTTGTAACGATTAGACCTGGGGTGCAACGCAACCAGACAATGCAAGTCGTCTATACAAGAGCAAAACAAGACTCCTGCACAGACCCTGTCTCTTTATTAAGTTGATTTGCATTCATAATCTTCATTTGCCGTTATTATTTTTCCCCCTTGTGCTTAGTGAGTGATATTAGCATAAAGTCCCTTTTTTCTTGTTTTCTATTCACGCTCAAGGTCAGAGACTTAGTGAGACACCGACGAAAACAATCTCTTCCTCACCCTCTTTTAATTCTTTGCAGAAACATGTCCTGGGGATTTTAACATAACAATTGCTGGGAAAGGAGGGGGGAGACCTGAACAGAGCCCTTTCTGTGCTGGAAACGGGAGCTGCCCAAAAGAGAGAGATGCAAATCCACCAGAAGGGAGGAGGGAAACGGATCTGGGAGCAGCACCAGTCCTGCCTCGTTGCTCTTCAGCGGGAGAGCTCGTTGAGCGATGGCGCGGCGGGGAGGGTTCCTAGAGCTGGGTTTGGAGCAGACTGTGCCGGGCAGCTCCAGCCTGTGCCAGGTCCCTCATGCTGCTCAGACTCTTGTTTCCAAGCCCTATGGTGGTTTGGATGCCCTGTTTGGAGACCGTGTGGGGATATAGAATAGAGCAGGTCAGTTGGGAGGGACCTCCAAGGATCATCCCGTCCCTTGGCCATCACCCTGCGGCAGAAACAGGCAAAGTGGGGGCTCCTGGGGGTGATTTCTGAGCTTGGGAAGGGACAGGGGTCAATCAGAAGAAGCCCCAGGTGCTCTCACTCCTCCTGTGCCTCTGCTCTGTGAAGCCAACCCGCCTTCTGCCTGCTCACCCACCTTCTGCTTCTTCCTCACCCACCTTCTGCTTCTTCCTCACCCACCTTCTGCTTCTTCCTCACCCACCTTCTGCCTCCTCACCCTTTACAGCAGGAGCAGGGCCCATGGCTGGGGGCAGGGACTGATCCCAGGCTGGGAAAGGAGAAGAGCCAAGACAGTGTCCAGCTTCACTGTGGTTGGAACATTAAAGGAGGAGGGAAAAAAGCCCCTCCAGTTGCTGAGGGCCTTTCACGGAGCAGCCCCTCTCCCCGGCCGCGGAGCCGTCGGGGGCACCGTCTGGTTCTTGGGCTGCTTTCCACCAGGTCTGACGCTGCTTTTGGAGCCTGGCAAGTGCTGTGGGATGGGGAGAAGGGGGATCCACGCTCTGCCCACGGCACCCACGCTCTGTTCGCTCAAGTCGGGTTCTTCTGAACCCTTTGTAGAACGAGCGCGGAGGGAAAATCCCTTCGTAGGGCCTGAGGTGTTTGCAGGTCACTGTCGGTATCGGGGGGTGAGGAGTCGGTTCCTTTCTGTGTGCTCGATCCATGATGACTTGAACATTTATGAAACCAGGTGAATCTCCGGCGTCGGGGACGTTTCCCGGGAAGCCGGAGCCAGGGCTGGATCCTGGCAGTTGGCAGCTGCTGCTGGTGGCCCCAGAGCTGCCGAGTGACCCGGGAACGGGGAGAGATGGACTTCAGGAGCTGTGAAATGTCTGGTGGCCGGGCTGGAAATGGGGCTGGAGAGGCTGGTAATAGCTGAGCTATGGACGTTGCCTGGCGGGTTTGCTGCGTGTGGAAATATGTCTTATTTTACACAATTGGGAGGGTTTTTTTTCCCGAGGATGTTTCAGGGCTTTCAGCGCTCAGATGCAATGTGAGTATTTTCATGCCCCTTTAATGCTTCACTAAACAGTTTGAGATGCTGCCTCTTAATGCCCCAGCAAAGCACAGAATGCTCTAGAGCGGAAAGAGCATGTGAGGGAGATGTTAAAAGGAGAAAAGAGACTGTGAGGAGAGACAAAACCAGGGAGAGATCATCTTTCCCCTTCTCTCTCTGCACATACCCGGGCCTCACTGTTGTGGAGGCAGCTGGGTGCTGAGGGTCCCCCCTCGGCTCCACTCCCTGTCTCCCAGCTCTGTCCCACAACGGGGGGGGTCACGTAGCAAGGGGAGAAGATGTGGTCCCCAGGCTGCGGGAGCGAGGCACGGGCTGTGGCTTTGCTTTGGACCCTGAGAGGGGATATGGGGGGTGGGAACGTTTGGGTTTTGTCAGCTTTTCCCACCCTCTGCCTCAGTCTCCGGCGTGCACACCGGGGCCAACATCCATCGGGGAAGCACCGGGGTGGGTCCTGGCTCGCTGACCCCGGCCTCTGTGTGTTTCCCAAACAGATGCTAAGCCGAGGGAGAGGACAAGGGCAGGGGGAAAAAAGGGAGAGATTCGAAGTTTCAACCCACCAAGGCGAAGTTTGGCATCTCCTCCCGACCAGCGCCGAGGGGAGTCGCGGCTCTCCTGTTGTTAATTCAAGTCATTAAATCTCCTGCTCTCTGTGTATTCCTCCCCGGCACCGCTTGCCCTGCCCGTTTGATCTGTAAGTACCAAAAGTACCGCCTCGGGCTGCAACATCGGCATCCTCGGTCGCCATAGGAACGGGAGATGGGGCTCCCCCGCGCCCCGCTCCCCCGGGGCCCAGCTCCTGGGGCTGAGCTCTAATGAGCCTCTGAAGTCGGGCTTATCAAGGCCGGGCTACACGGCCCCCAAGGCCGGCAGGCTGCTGCCAACCTAAAAGGTAGAGTTTTTGTCTGAGCCAGGAAGCACAAAGACAGAGGTTATTGGTGTCAAAGAACTTGCAGATTGAGAGGCTAAACTGCTGTTACATTTTCCTTAGCAGAGGGGAGTTGAAAAGCGGGAGGAGGGAAGGGGAAAGCTTCGGTGGGGGAAGGCTCTGGCTTGGAGCTGGAGCCAGTTGATGCTGGGAAGGGTGGGAGGAAGAGGAGGAAGGCGATGGAGATGTCTGCGATGGGGAGGGGAGGGAGAGGTGAGGCCGAGGGCACAATCCCCCTGCTGTGTCATCAGAGCCTGGCTGCTGGCGGGGGCTGGCTGCAGCCCTGGGCTTCCCACCTGTAAAATGGGACGTCAACTGGTGTGTTTCCCCCTCAGCCTTCCGCCGGCTGTAGACTCTGCAGGGAATCGATCCTCCTGCCGCTGCACTTACCGCAAGGCTGGCTCTGAAGACACCCCAGGCAGGTAGGGGCCCAGATCCAAACCAGCCTTTATCCGACTCCTGTTGAGCCCTCCCCTGGGGTCGTGGGGCAGGGCTCAGGGCTCTGGACCCACCGAACCTCCTGGACTCGAGCACAAGGGCTGTGCCCACGCTGCAGGTCGCTGCGGGTCTGAGCGCTTGAGCTTGCGGGCGTTCAGCTCGGCACCAAACAGGTTCTTTTTGAGACCAAGTGGGCAGGGTGCTGGCAGCCCGCTGGGCTCCAGGACCTGATGGTGCAGCCCTGGGGCTCTGCTGGAGGTGTCTCCTGTGCCTGGGATGTGGTTGGTGTCACTGCCCCAAGCAGAGCAGCAAGGTGCTGCTCGAGGAGCTTCCCACCCGCATCCGGCAGAACCCGGCTCTGGCTGCTGGTGTCATCCCAGCACGAGGCTGTGGCGAGCGACGGGGGATAGTGACCTTGTCCAAAAAAAGCCCATTTTTGATACAGCCCCTGGGTGCAGCTCCCTACCAGGTACCTCCACAGCACCTGCCCTGCGGTGGCCCTGGGCCCCGCTGCAGTAGCCACGCTGTCAGCAGCCGTGGTTCCCTCTGGGCATTCATTCGAGTGGCCCTGGGGAGTTTGAGCCTTGGTGGCAGCAGGGCCCTGGGCCAGACACGGTCCAAAGGCAGCTCTGCCCCTGCGGGACTTGGCCGCGGGGCCGCTGCTCGTGGCCGTGCTCCTCGTCCCACCGTGATTGATGTGCCAGCGCTGCCTGACTCCCTCCGTAACACCTACACTTCCTAATTGCTGACAGTTATTTACTGTAAAGACAGGAGCACACGCACCACCAGCTCTGACAACTCGTGTCAAAACCCCGCCACAAACTATATCTTTATGTCTTTATTTATTTCCCCTCTTTTCCCAAACAGGTCTATTATTCCCTCTCCCCTCCGGGGCCGCGTTCCTGCCGGCAGCCGCGCGATGCCGTGGGGCTCCCGAGCCCGGTGGGGGGGAGTCGGGGGCAGCTGGGTGCTGGGGAGAGCTGCCCTCATCCCCCCCTTTCCCCGGTCCACGCCTGGCTGGTCGCTGACGGACGGGTGCAAACCTTCACACAGTGGATCCCAGCGCACGCCGGCTTGTTTATTTGCCGTCTCTCAGCCCCTCGATGTTCAAACATAATTGGTTCTGCTCGGAGCAGTAAACAATGATGTGCGATGCATCAGCGAGCCCTAAACGGCACCTACCCGCAATTAAAATAATTGGGCGCGTACCTAGCTCTGATTTCAGCCCCCCACTCCCCGCCGCTTTCCTCTCTTCATCCGTTTTCTCCTTTGTCTTTTGTTCCACCCCGGCAGCCCATCGCTGCACCTCCCTGCCCAGCTCCTCTCGGAGCCGGTGCCGGAGCCTCTTCTCCGGCCGGCGCGGTGACCCGCGGACCGGCGGCTCTGGGGCCGCTGGCCTTGACCTCAGCACAAGTGCAGGATGAGTTCTCCTCTGCGCGCCCGAGCTGATGTTCCAGCCCAGGCCCATGAAATATAATGAAGGCCCAAGGGACTGTACCAGCTCCTTGGTTAAAAATGATGCTGTTATATTTAGACAAGGTAACTAGAGGCCCCTCTGGACAGCCAGGAGTACAATTTTTTGTTTAATGATTCCATAATCTGATATAATATCGGGCCTGTAAGACATAATGAAGACCTGGGGGAGTTTACATCTTTGCAGCATTAAAGGGCCTCTGCTCGGGGACACAGACAGGTGGAGGTTTGAACTTTGATGCAGTCAAACATGTTTTTCTCTGGATTTGTTTGACATGATTGAGAGGGAATCCAGCAGCCGCAGGGAGAGGGGAAAATGGTTGCAAACACATCGGTGCTTGAACCAAACCCAGGCAGCTGGTTTGCTTGTGCCGAGGGAGGGGGCCAGGAGAGCTCGGGGGCCCCAGCTGGGCTCTGTGGAGCTGCAGCGTGCTGGGATCGGCAGGGATGTGGTCGTGGTCCTGGTCGTTGTGGTCTTCAGGTGGTGGTGATGCCTCCAGATTGGGATGGCCAAGCCCTGCTGCAGATGTGTGCAGGGGCAGAGGAGGGGAAAGGAGCAGCCTTGGCTGCAGAGTCACAGAATCAGCCTGGTCTGGGTTGGGAGGGACCTTTCAAGCTCATCTGGTCCAACCCCCCTGCAGGGAGCAGGGACATCTGCAACCAGAGCAGGGTGCTCAGAGCCCCGGGGGTTATTTGGTGACTGCCAGACAACAGGGGTGACATTTGCCCAAAATGCACAATGACCCTAAAGGTGTCCAGGATGTGTCCATCAATCTCCTCTGTGTCCCTTCCAGAGCAGATCCTCATCTGGAGGGCTTGTCCTGCCCTAAGGGACTGGTGGCAGTGCCACTGCGGGTGCTGTCCTGACTCGGTGAGGAGAAAACCCTCCGGTGGGGACGCCTCGGTGAGGAGCTGGATGCACTGGGACCCTCCTCACTCTTCGCATGGCTTGGTTTTGGCGCCCGGGAGATAACCTAATCCCATTTAGGCTTGGAGAGAGCTGGCGGATTCCTCCCCTGGGAGCCAGCACGCGGCAGGGGGTGGTCTGTGATGAATTCCGATCATTCCGGCACAAAGGTAGCTTACAGGAGCGCTCGCTGCAGAAAATATTAGGGTCGCTGCCCTATCATCCCTCGGAGACATCCGTCGTAGCTCAGTGATTCCTGCCTGCTGACAGGCAGGCAGCCCTGGGAGGACAGAGCAGGCCCTGCCTTCCTCAGCTCCTTCCTCCCTGGAAAATGCCTGTTCTGCACGGGAAGGGTTTTGATGCCTGCTCGGGGCCGCGTTCGCCCGCACCAGTGGGTCTGTGGCCCCAGCAGGGGCATCGCCCCCCAGCACCAGTTCCTGTCGCGCCCTGGTTTGCTGCTTGTCTGCATTTCGGCACCTCCTCAAGGGTCTTGTTGAGGGTGTAAAGACCCTGCTCTGAGTCCTGCTGGGAGCTGGGGGACCCTCGGCCTCACACCACCCTCGAGGACATCTCGACCTTGGGGGCAGCTCTTGACAGGATGGGAGGAACCAGCCTCAAGCTGCCCGAGGGGAAGTTGAGGTTGGAGCTGGGGAACAATTTCTTCCCCTCCAGGGCTGTCCCAGGCTGCCCAGGGCAGGGGTGGAGTCCCCGTGACCCCTGGAGGGGT
>JANIJG010015325.1:0-16933 GCA_024611175.1 Megaceryle torquata | reverse complement strand
TGGAGGGGTTTCCAAGCCCCCCGTGGAGCTGTGGTGCTGAGGGACCTGGGTCAGTGGTGCCCTGGCAGTGCTGGGGGGATGAGCGGACTCGAGGACCTTAAAGGTCTCTGCCAACCGAAGCGATTCTGTGACTCTGTGGCTGGACCCGTTGCACGCAGAACTCACGGGGAGCTGGGACCGTGCGGCCGAGGGGCCGCCGGCCGGTGGGGGCTGACACCGCTCTCGCTTGTCCCCGCAGTGGAAGGGCAGTGGCTGGAATGGGGCGCCTGGAGCCGCTGCTCCGTCACCTGCGCCAACGGGACGCAGCAGCGGACGCGCAAGTGCAGCGTCTCAGCCCACGGCTGGGCCGAGTGCCGGGGGGCCCACGCTGACGCCCGGGAGTGCTCCAACCCCTCCTGTCCCAGTAAGGCCCCGCGCGCTGGGGGTGGGGGGGGGCCGGGGAAGGGGGAGGTCACCAGTGCCGCTGGCCGCGGGCGCATTGGCGCGCGGCCCAGCCGTAGAGCCGCTGCGGTGTCACCGCCGGTGACACAAGGACGCTGGCAGCCCCATCCACTGCGGGCACGTGGGGAGCGGGAGCCGAAGGGTGACGCTGGGGATCAGCAACCGCCCGCCTTGTGCCGGTCGCTCCTTCCGGGCACATCCCAGCTGGAGGAGCCGGGGATTTGTCCTGTGCCCTCACACCCGTGTCCTTTTCACCTCTGTGTCACACTGAGGGGACCCAGTGGTGCCCGCTGGCTGCAGGTCCCTGCGCGTTTTGGGTGTGTGAGCACTTGTGCGTGTGCGCGGGGCTGGGGCCGGCTCTGGGGATGGGGACACACCAGGCAGGGCCGAAGGATGAACCCCGTCCTCATCCTGTCCTTCAACCTCATCCTCGTCTTGTCCTTCGACCCTCCAGCGTCGGTCACAGGCAGGGGGGGAAGTGGTTGCTGCGCCGTGGCAGCTGGAGAGAGGGAGCAGCTCTGCCGTGCACCCAAGGGTGCCCTTGGGGTGCTGCACGGAGACACCAGTGTCATCTGAAAGCGTCTGAAACCATTGATCCCCGGATTTCATACCCTGTGGAGCTTTTGATGTGCACACGGCGGGGGGGCAGCCGCCACTGGGTCCCATCAGCCCATCCCACCTGTGTGCTGGGTGCCGCTCGCTGTACCAAGATGGGCATCTCATGGTGTCCCCATCCCCACAGCTGACAGCAAGTGGGGTCCCTGGAACCACTGGAGCCTCTGCTCCAAGACCTGCGACACCGGCTGGCAGCGGCGCTTCCGCATGTGTGAGGGCACGGGCGTGCAGGGCTATCCCTGCGAGGGCACTGGCGAGGAGGTGAAGACCTGTAACGAGAAGAAGTGCCCAGGTACGGGGCATCCCCCACCCCCAATACCCCGGTGCCCATCACCCTGGGTCCGGGCTGTGCCTGACCCCCTCCTCTCTCTCCCCCCAGCCTACCACGAGATGTGCAAGGACGAGTATGTCATGTTGATGACCTGGAAGAAAACAGCTGCTGGGGAGATCATCTACAACAAGTGTCCCCCCAATGCCACGGGTGAGGGGCACAGAGCGAGCACCCCCAAGCCCTCCCCTCCACCCCGCACGCCCTGGAGGTGTTGGGTGGCATCAGGGTGCTGGGGAAGCTGTTCCTGTGTCAGCGTCGTACCCAATTCTCCTGCGCAGGGTCCGCCAGCCGCCGGTGCCTGCTGAGCCCCCATGGGGTTGCCTACTGGGGTGTGCCCAGTTTCGCCCGCTGCATCTCCCACGAGTACCGATACTTACATCTCTCAGTAGGTGCCCACTCTGGCACGGCCCTGCCCCCGCCCCACCTCCCCGTTCCTGGGGGTCTGCCCCATCCCTGGGCAGGGAAACTCAGCAGCCACCTTGCTTCACTGGCTGGCTGCTGTTTAGGGAAACTGAGGCAGGGCTCCCCGAGCGGGGCTGGGAATGGGGACCCCATCCTGGAGCTGGAGGGAGACCTTGGTCTGAGCTGGGATTCTTTGTCCTCAAGAAATGGCTTGGGATGGGAAAAATGTCCCCCAACCCCCATGTCCCACTGCTGCCCTAATTAGTGCAATTACCTCTGCCGTGTCCCCACTGCCTCGGGCTCTGGGTGTGGTGAGAGACCTGGGGACACGGAGCATTGCTTGGGAGGGTGCTGGTGGCCCGGTGACACCACTGTCCCCCCTGTACAAGCTGCGGGAGCACCTGGCCAAGGGGCAGCGGGTGCTGGCTGGCGAGGGCATGTCGCAGGTGGTGCGGAGCCTCCTGGAGCTCATGGCCCGCAAGACCTACTACAGTGGGGACCTGCTCTTCTCCGTGGAGATCCTGCGCAACGTCACCGACACCTTCAAGAGGGCCACCTACACCCCATCCTCTGAGGATGTGCAGGTAGCGGGCGGGGGACGGCGAAGGACACTCCCGGGGAGGTGGTGGTGGTCGGTGCCTGGACCCCAGCCCCGCTGAGCCCCGTCCCCGCAGCGCTTCTTCCAGGTGGTGAGCTACATGGTGGATGCGGAGAACCGGGACAAGTGGGAGGATGCCCAGCAGGTGAGTGGCACAGGGTGCGGAAGGGTGGCCAGGACAGCCGGGATGTTCCCACCATGGGGACGCATCCTGGCAGCTGTGGAGCTGGTCCCTTTCCCCCAGGTCTCACCCGGCTCCGTGCACCTGATGAAGGTGGTGGAGGACTTCATCCATCTGGTTGGGGACGCGCTGAAGGCCTTCCAGAGCTCCCTCATCGTCACCGACAACCTGGGTGAGTGGTGGGGCAAGGTGGGGGCTGCAGTGGGTGCAGGGAGCCAGGGGGTGACACCCGCCCTGCCCCGGCAGTGATCAGCATCCAGAGGGAGCCCGTCTCGGCCGTCTCCAGCGACATCAACTTCCCCATGAAGGGCCGTCGGGGCATGAAGGACTGGGCCCGGAGCTCCGAGGACAAGCTCTTCATCCCCAGGGAGGTGCTGAGCCTCGCCTCCGCCGGTGAGGCAGGGCTGGGGCCGCGGGACAGAGCACGCACTGCATGCGTGCACATGTGTGTCAGTGCATGCACACCTGGGGCTGTGCACGTGTGTGAAAGCGTGCATGTGAGCTCACATCTGGTGCTGTGTGCATGTGTGAGCATGCACATCTGGGAGTGTGGATGTGTGTACATGTGTGTGTGAGTGCACGTGCGTGAGCATGCACGTCTGGTGCTGTGTGCATGGACCATGCACATGTGACACAGTGCACATTTGCACACGTGTATGAGCACAAATGTCCAGAAGTCTGCACACGTGTGCCTGTGTATGAGCGTGCACATGTGTGAGCTTGCACGTGTGGGAGCACACATGTGGGAAAACACGTCAGTGTGCTTGTGTGTGAGCAGCCCCCTGTCTGCTCACCTGTGTGCCGCGTGTCGAGGAGGGGACCCGTGTTGCCTTGCATGTGTTGGGGGCTGTGTGTGCTCTCCCTGCCCTGCGTGTGCTGGATCACGGCTCTGCTCTCCCTTCCCCTCTCCCAGCAGAGACGGATGAGTCGTCCCACTTTGTCATCGGGGCCGTGCTGTACCGCACGCTGGGCCTGATCCTGCCCCCCCCCAGGTGAGTGGCGCTGCCTGATGCCCCCCGCGCCCGATCCCCGTCCCCCTGACAGCTGCTGCCTCTCCCTGCAGACCCCCCCTGGCCATTACCTCCAAGGTGCTGATGGTGACAGTGCGCCCGCCAACCAAGCCGGCCGAGCCCCTCGTCCTAGTGGAGCTCTCCCACATCATCAACGTGAGTGTCCCACTCCCGTCGTCACCATGTCACCTCTCGGTCCCACGTGGGTCCCACCAGCCCCTTTGCTCTCAGAGCCAGGCAGTGGCCAGCAGCTCCCAGCTGGTGGCCACAAGTATTCGGCTCAATGCCCGCAGTGGGGACGTGCCAGCACTGGGGTGCCGGGCAGGTCACTGGACATGTCACCGAGGGCCAAGCACCCTCTCAGAGGTAGGAGGAGGGCAGGGGGTGAAGCACTGACCTGTCCGTCTGTCCTCAGGGCACCTCCCATCCGCAGTGCGTCACCTGGGACTACTCGAGGACGTGAGTGAGAGACAAGGGGACAGGGCCGCCGTGGCCGTGCCCTCTCCGGTGGGCAATGCTGGGCGATGAGACTGGGCTGTGGGAGGGATGGGGAGCTGGGCTGGTCCCCTTCCATGGCCAATGGTCCCTGGCTGTGGGAGGACTGGGGTACCCCAGGGTGGATGCTCCTCAGTGTGATGCCGGGACGGCTGCCGCCAGCCTGCCAGCTGCGATTTGTTCACGCTGAGCCCAGTGTTCTGGCAGCAGCGAGGGAAAGTAGGGCATGGCGGGGGGAGCGGGGCTGCTGCCCACCCCCACCCAGGTGCCTGTGGGTGCTCTGCACATCTGGGGTCACTGTATGGCTCCTGGGTTGTGATGAGCGTGGCAGCCTGGCCCCAGGGGAGCTGTGTCCCCAGCTGTCCCACAGACCCAGTTCCTGGTTTCCTCACCTTGCTGGGAGCGGTGGCTGTTCTCCCAGTGTGTGACCAGTGTCACTCCAGGGCACTCCCTCCCAGCTCCCTCCCTGGTGGGGGGGTGTCCCCATGGTGGGAGAGGGAAGCATCACCTGCTCCGGGGCAGATCTGCCTTTGGGGTGGTTGTGTGAGCCATGGCTTGTGCTGGGAGGGACATGGGTGCTGGGAGAGCCCTGGGACGGATCCTCCCTGCCCTGGTGCTGCCTCAGCCCCTCTCCATACTCACCACCCTTCCTTCCAAGCCTGACACCCTTCCTCTGCGATTGTCCCCACCCCCAACCTAGGTGGCATGATTAAAATTCAGCCTTTGTGTTGCACCGTTCCCCAGGGGGATCAGCACCAGGGCAGGTGGGGACAACTGGGGCAGGGGAGGCTTCACCCCCCCCTACCATGGGCTCAGCGGATTAACCTGTCAGTGCCCCCCCCCCCATCTGCATCTCCAAGGCAGGGGCCAGCAAGGGGTTAACCCAGGAGAGGCTCGAAGGGCTGCAGTGCCTGTTTGATCAGTTCAAATTGCTCTCCCTACTCTGGTCCCATTAATCAGGGATGCTGGCTTGGGAAACTGGGACACGGAGAGCTGCCAAACCCTGGAGACCCTCCCAGCACACACCAAATGCCAGTGCCGCCAGCTCGCCACCTTCGCTGTCCTCGCCCAGCTGCCCAGAGACCTGGTAGGGGACAGGATGGGGACAGGGATGAGCCCTGCTGGGGACACAGGCCGTGGATGGGGGCGAGCCCCAGCCTGCAGGGCCTGGCCGAGGTGGGGGGGTCCCGGGGGAGGATGGGGATAGGCAGGGGCTGTGTTGCCTTTGGGCACCTCGACAGGGTGGTCTGGGCACTGGCGGGATGAGGGGAGTGTCTCCCACCACCCAAAGGATCTCCTGGGACCCTGAGGGTGGGTTTGGCTGGGCAGGGGGCTGCAGTGGTCATTAGAGCTCGATATGGGGCATCACTCTCTGCAAGGAGGGGAGGGGGCAGCCCAGGCATCCCCCCACCCCATTGCTATTCCACCCACGTCCCCCGTTGACATGGAGATGGGCACGGGTCCCCAGGAAGGCATCTTGGCTGCAGCACCAATGCCACTGATCCCCTCCAGTGCCTGGGGGTCCCCAACTGTGGGGAGGGGTGGAGGGGCCCAGTGTGGGGGCTGGCAGGGAGCAGCTGGGGGGGGGGGGGTGCAGCTGCTGCCCCTTCCCATTCATTGCCCACCAGGCCATGGACCCCTCAGGCACCCCGTCGGTGCCGCTGATGATCGGCTGTGCCGTGTCCTGCATGGCTCTGCTGACCCTCCTGGTGATCTACGCTGCCTTCTGGAGGTGACCTGGGGACAGTCGGGGACCTGGGAGGCACTCAGAGCACAAGACCGTGTGGGGAGGGGGCAGTGAAGGGGGGCACGGCGTGAACAAAGGGTCAGCACCAATGTGATCAAATGCAACGTGGTGGCAAGGGAGTAACACCAGTGGCAGCTGGGTGGGAGAGGTGCCCAGGCTGCCTGGCACTGTCCCTGGACCAGGAAAGCGCCATCAGCATGTGGGGGACATGGGACAGGAACATGGGACAGGCTGGCACCCCAGCCCCATGCTGCTCCTGCCCGTAGGTTCATCAAGTCGGAGCGCTCCATCATCCTCCTCAACTTCTGCTTCTCCATCCTGGCCTCCAACATCCTCATCCTCGTGGGCCAGTCCCAGATGCTCAGCAAGGTGGGTGCCACCACCATGCTACCCTCACAGGGTCCCTAGGTTGGCTCTGGGGCAGTGGTGAGCTCTGAGACATCTCTTCCCGACCGGTTGCCTCATCCCCGCTGGCTCCCAGCAGCAGATTGGATTTGGATTAACTCGATCTCGGGATTAAATCCCTTGCGCCGGTGGCTTTGACACAAACCTCGCCCGGGCGTGGGAGTTTAACCGCCGCGGTGCCGGGCGCATGGCCACGGTGGTGCCACGATCCCTCCCGTGATGTGTCCCCGTCTCCCGCAGGGTGTGTGCACCATGACGGCTGCCTTCCTCCACTTCTTCTTCCTCTCATCCTTCTGCTGGGTGCTGACGGAGGCCTGGCAGTCCTACCTGGCGGTGATCGGCCGGATCCGGACACGCCTGGTCAGGAAGCGATTCCTGTGCTTGGGATGGGGTAAGAGCCTGGCCAGGCTGGTCCTGGGGTGGGGTGGTGGGGAGGCATTGCACACCCCTCCCTGCTACCCCTCAGGGTTATCAGAAGGGGGAACTGAGGGAAAACAACGAAGCAGACCAGGTCTCTTGGTCCCTTTGACATCGCACCCTCTGACCAGCCAGACCAGAAGGGCCCCATCCCCATCCATGGGGGCTGGCACAGGGGTGATGCTGGGGGAGGGGGAGAGCGATGCCACCCCTGCAGCTCCAGCCTTGTCTCCTTTCTCCAGGGTTGCCAGCCCTCGTGGTCGCAGTCTCTGTTGGCTTCACACGGACCAAAGGCTATGGGACAGCGAGCTAGTACGTGGGGACAGAGGGGACGCAGGGCTGGGCACGGGGACCACTCCAGGCTGGGAGCAGGGGCTGGGGACGGGGGATGTCCCCTCTTCATCAGCCCCTGACACAACACGGTCCCCTGCAGCTGCTGGCTCTCGCTGGAGGGTGGTTTGCTCTATGCCTTCGTGGGACCCGCGGCCGTCATCGTGCTGGTGAGCCCACCCCGAGCCTCGGACCCCCAAACCCACTCGGGTGGGTGGCAGCTGCTGCCAGCCCTGCCTCGCTGGGGGGCTCCACGCCCAGCCCTAACCCCGGCACCCCCGCTCTCGCCCAAGGTGAACATGCTGGTCGGCATCATCGTCTTCAACAAGCTCATGTCCCGCGACGGCATTTCAGATAAGTCCAAAAAGCAGCGAGCTGGGTAAGTGCCCTGCGCCCCGCGGGGCTGTCCCGGGGCTGGCGCGGAGCACCCTGCCCTGCCGCGGAGCACCCTGCGCTGCCGCACAGCACCCTGCCGTGCCGTACCGCAGGGCTTGGCACGGGCTCTCCTCCGGGAGCGGGCTGAGGACAGGGCACGCTTCAGCTCAGCAGTGGGCGGTGGGGGCCGAGCCCAGGGCAGCCGCAAGCCCCTTTTTGGGGGGTTAGGGGGGAGGGGGAAGTCACCCCCACACCTACCTCAGGAGAAGGGGGAGCGACACGCTACGGACCCCCCATCCCTGATGCCAGCGGAGGGGGCTGAGCCCTGCCCGCCCCATCCCGCTGCCACTTGACCCATCACTAACAGCGGCTGCCGCCCTCGACTAACTCGGCTCTTTCTCTCTCTCTTTCTCTTTTCCTTCTCCCATTTGCTTTTTGCCTGTGTCCATCCATCCGTCCATCCATCCGTCTGTCCATCCATCTGTCCAACCCTCTCCATCCCTGCATCCCACGGCCTTGCTCCCCTCGCCTGCATCCCCGCGTGGCCCGGTCCTGGCCGCGGGGCGCCGGGGGGTGGTGATGGGCACATAGCTCCAAGCCCCCACCCTGCGGCAACCTGCTGCTGAAATGCACCAAGTGCGGCGTGGTGTCCAGCGCGGCCATGACCTCCGCCACCGCCAGCAGTGCCATGTTAGTGCCCGCCACGCGCCCGCTTCGCCCCCCACCCCGAGCACAGCCTTGGAGCCCTGGGGTGCAGGGCAGGGTGGGCTCTGGGCATCGCCCTGGTGGGGTTGGGCTCGGGTTTAGGGGTCCTGTGGGCAGGGTGAAGGCTGTGTGCTCGGGGTGGGGGTGCCTGTGCCCCACCGTGGCCATCACGTCTGCATGGCATGGCTTCCCGCAGGTCACGTCATCTCTGGGGTCAGGGCGTTGGGGGGGTACAGCTCCTCTTCCCCAGGGTGGTTTGGGTGCGGGGAGGGCATGAGGGGCACCATGCCATGGGGCACAGGCCAGTCCTGGCCTCAGGGGTGTCTCCAGGACCCTCTTCCTGGCATGTGAGCCCCCATGGGTGCTGGCTGGGCTGGGCTGTGGCCACCCTGGTCCTTGCTCCCAGGGGCTTAGTTGCAGTAGAAGCAGCCCCAAAATTCATGGCTAAAAAAGGAAAGAAATCCTCTTTCTGCTCTTCTTGTGGCTGCCTGAGGGTGACAGTGGCCCCGCATCCCCTCAGTGCCCTACTGCCTTTGCAGGGACAGGGACACGTGTAGCTGTGCCCTGCCTGGGCCACCTCGGTGATGCCGATGGCTCAGCCTGGGGGAGCAGGAGGAGCCCATGGGCCCCCTTGCCCTAAGCCAGGCAGTGTCCTGAGCACCCAGCCAGCGCCCCAAGCACCCAGCCAGCACCAGCCTGGGGACACCGAGGAAGAGGGGACAACAGGGGGTGCTTGGCAGGATGCATGGCGTTGGGGCTGGGGTCTCCTTCGCACACTTTGCGTGCGTCGTCAGCCCCGGCATCACTTGCGGGGTGGGGGGCAATGCTCGGGGGGGGCTGTTTTGGGGCAGCCCTGGCACAGTGGGCTCACTCTGGCCCCTCTCTCCCTGCCCCAGGGCATCGCTGTGGAGCTCCTGCGTGGTCCTGCCTCTGCTGGCGCTGACCTGGATGTCGGCCGTGCTCGCCATGACCGACCGGCGCTCCATCCTCTTCCAGGTCCTCTTCGCCGTCTTCAACTCGGTCCAGGGCTTCGTCATCATCACCGTACACGGGTTCCTGCGCCGAGAGGTGGGGCTGCCCCGAAGGGGTGCCCGGGGAGGGGACCCTTGGCTGCGGGGCCGTGACCGGCTCTGTCCCCGCAGGTCCAGGATGTGGTGAAGTGTCAGATGGGGGGTTGCAGGAGTGAGGAGAATGAAAACTCGCCCAACTCCTGCAAGAACGGGCAGGTGCAGATCCTGGTGAGTGCGGCAGCGCTGGCACAGGCACCGGCAGGGCTGGGGCAAGGTCCCCTTTGCCAATCCCTCTGCTCCCCATGCTGGCCAAGGTGCATTCATTTCCTCGTCTCTCTCCCTCTCTTTCTCTCCTCTCTCTCTCTTTCTTTCCCCTCTGTCTGTATTTTTATAGACAGATTTTGAAAAGGACGTTGACCTGGCGTGTCAGACAGGTGAGGTCTCCCCTGCCTCCCGTGCTGGGGATGTGGATGTCACCGTGCCATGCCCGGGAGGCACAGGCAGCATGTGTTGGGTTGGGCATGATGCCACCATGCTGGGGTTCGGTCCAGCCCTCCGGCAGGACCCCAGGGCCAACACCGACCCCGGTCCCTGCCCACAGTGCTGTTCAAGGAGGTGAACACCTGCAACCCCGCCACCATCACAGGCACCTTGTCCCGCATCTCCCTGGATGGGGATGAAGACCCCAAGCTCAACACCACCTCTGAAAGTGGCCTGGGCTTCTCCAGCCTGCCAGGGAACATCCCTCCCTCCAGCATCCTGGTCCAGGTCCCCAAGATGACGCCCAACGTGGTGGCAGGATTGAGCGAGCTGAGCGACCCACCGGCGCAGCCGCTCGGCCTGGAGACACCGGGTCCCGTCTACCTGTGCACAGAGAGCAGCCTGCGGCCCCTGGAATACGGCTGGTTACGGGCCCCCGAGCCCCCACGGGAAAGCGACTACATGATGCTGCCTCGCCGGACCGGCAGCCTCAAGCCCTTCCAGCGGGAAGAGAGCACCCTCAGTCCCGGCACTGAGGAGGGATTGCCCGGCGGGACGGGGCGCCCAGCAGCCGAGGGGGATGCCTACCCCGGCTTTGTGGCAGTGGATCACGTCAACGTGAACTTGAACCAGCCCTACGGGACGATGAAGGCCCCCTACGGCCTCCAGTTCAAGCAGCACCCCACGGTGCGGCAGATCCTGGCCTCGGAGCTGTCGGAGCGCAGCCGCACCATGCCCCGCACCGTCCCTGGCTCCGCTATGAAAGTGGGGTCCCTGGAGGTGAGCGGGGCGCTGGCCTGGGAGTGCGTCCCTGGGACAGGGGACGTGCAGGGGGAGTGAAATGCATAAGCTGGAGGGTGCACGAGTGTGTGCTCACGTGCAGGGCTGTATGAGTTGCCCCTATGCTCGCTGCCCAGCATCCCATCCTTCCTTTGGGGCTGCCTCATCCCTTGTCCGTAGCTGGGGTCTGTCCCCTGCATGTGACACAGCCTGGGGCTGGCATGAGCTCCCCACCCCTGCCCTGCTCCCTCCTGCATCCTGGAGCTCCAAAGACCTTTCCCTTTTCTTCTCCATCTCCTCCCTCCTGCTCTGGGCCCTGCCTGTCCCCTGCCAGAGGAAGAGGTTGCGATACTCTGATCTGGACTTCGAGGTAAGCCTCGCCACAGCCAGGGGTGCCACCAGTGCCCACCGTAGGGTCGGGTGCCATCTGGTGACAGAACCACCTTGTCCCCTGTTCTCTCTGTCAACAAAGAAGCAGCTGAGCTCAGAGGAGTTTTATACCGGGCAATAATGAGCGTTGGCTTAAAGTCAAAATGCCAGTGCCAAGCTCTGCCGCTCTCCTGCAGCCTCTGCCCCGGGTCTGGGGGTGCCCGGGGAAGGCAGGGGGTGGGAGGGGGTGGGGTGCTTGCCGAGGGGTGCAGGGCCGCACTGGATGCCGACGACCGCGGGCTCTGCTCTCGCCCCGCAGAAGGTGATGCACACGCGGAAGCGTCACTCCGAGCTCTACCACGAGCTCAACCAGAAGTTTCACACGCTGGACCGGTACCGAGCCCCGGCTACCGGCTCCAATAAGGTGAGGTCCTGGGGGTCCCATCCTGCTCTGGTCTGCTCCTCTGCACCACTCCACCTCCCCCTGTATGGACTGGGGTGTCTCGGGGAGGATGTGGGATACGGGGCATCCCCAGGATGATGCTGAAGCTGAGCTGTGATTTTTTCCGCAGCGAGAAAAGCGGTGGAGCGTCTCGTCGGGCGGCGGCGAGAAGAGCACGGCCAATGTAAGTGCCTGACCCCCCCCGGGGGCTCATCAACCCCACCCTGGATGGGGATGGAGGGTGAAGGTGGGTGGCTGTGCCCTGGGGCTGGGTGCCAGTGGGACAGAGCCACGTGTCACTGAGCACCCCAGCCACTCACCGCAGCTCCCTCTCACCTCGCAGGATGCGGCCAACCCCGAGGAGAAGAAGCCGCAGGCACCGGCCGCGCCGCCGAAGCCGTGGAGCACGTTCAAGGCAATGACATTGGGATCCCTGCCCAGCGCCCATCGGGACCGACTGGAGCTGCGCTGCGCGGACTGGGAGACTCCCTGCGCCGGCCTGGATGCAACCGACGGCGATTTCCAGACGGAGGTGTGAGCCCCGCGCCCGCCGTCACCTTCGCTCTGGCGCGGGATGAGCTACGACGATGAGTTTGCTCCATCCTCACGCTGGGTTTGCTCCATCGTCCTTCTTGGCAGCCGGGGGGGGTCCCCGCAGGAGGGATGACCACGCTTCCCCCCTGGCCCCAGCCGCCTCCCGCCCATCCTCGTGCGGTTTCTCCTCCCTGGCACCCTCCGGACACGGGTGTGGAGGGGACACGCGCACCCCCCCACCCCATGTTCACCCACCGATCACACCTGCACCCCCCGGGGCAGGACCGGCCGCCGAGGCCATCAGACCTTCGTTCTTTTCTACCGGGATGTTTCTTCACGCCGTGCACCGTGTGCACGCGAGCGGCTGCCCCCCGGGGCCGGGCTGCCCTCGCCCCCCACCCTGGGGCCCCGCGGCCGCCCCCTCCCAGCCCTCCCCACTGTCCCCACCCCACGGGGCAGGTGCTGTCGTTGTTGGAAATAAAAGTTCACTCTCTGTGGTGCCGTGGGGCTGCGGCCGCCGCCTCGTGCTTCATGTCAGGGCTCTGGCTGGGAAGGGGGGTGGGTGACTGTCACTCTTTGGGGACCCTCGGTCTATCTGCTCCCCCCTGGCCCCCTCCCTGCTCGGTCTGTGCCCCTGCCCAGAGCCAGCAGGATGCTGCTGCCCAGGGCTGAGCCTGCGCCCACGTGCTGCCTCGCAAATGAGCATCTTATCACGGGAGCCAAGAGCGGTAAATTACATGGTAATTAATCTATGAGCAAATTAGTAACTTCAGAGGCAATTACCATGCAATCTGCAGAGACTCGTATCATGGGGTGCTTCATGCTGCCGGAGTGTCCCCAGCACCAGCACCGGCAGAGCTGGGTGTTGCAATGTGGGTGTGCTGCCCATGGCACCCTGCGGCTGTTCTGGGGCTGGAGGGCTGGCAGTGGGGCCAGTAGCCATGCCTGTGAACTGGTGCCAGACCAGAGCTGTGCTGGGAGAGCAGGGACAGTGCTGGAGGAAAGGACAGTTCTGCACAGTGGCCCTCAGCACCTCAGGGGCTAATGATGTCTGTGCTAAGTGTTAATCCAGGGTGTGGATCCAGTGACCATGGCACCGAAACCCTCCCACAACGCACCAGGGAGGGCTGTGTGGCCGCTGCAATGGTGGGCAGCGTGCCCTGGTCGTGGCTATTGCTTCTCTTTGGGTGAAGCCACCAGCTGCTCCCCCAAGGGCTTATTTCAGTGAGGACAGGCTTAGTCTGGGCTGTGGGCGGGCAGGGAGCACCCTCCAGGACTCCACGTTCGTGAAGAGGACCTTCCCACAGGTACAAAGCTGGTGGGAGCTGTGGGTCTGGCACTGACCCTCTGCTCCCAGAGGACGCCAGCACTGCTGAAACCTCAGCAAGGGATGCTGCCCAGTTTGGGCCAGTGGCATCCAAGATGTTGGTTTGCTCCTTGTCTGCACTGAGGTGCTCCGGGGCACCCCAAGCCCCAGGGTGCTGGGTTAGGGGCACCACCAGCCCCAGGCAGCCTCTCTTTCCCCTGTCACAGCATCAATTAGTCTTCGTCAGCTCAGGCTCGGCAGCAGAGATGTGACTGTGAGATGAGGCACGAAATGAGGCAGGTTAAAGGGGAGCGTCATTAACCCAACCTTGGCTGTGCCTTGGGAGCACAGCCAGGAGGGACCAACAATCCTCACCGTGTGGGTCCCATGGCAGGGACGAGCTGGGACTGTGCCCAGAGGACTGGGGACTCCCATGGGAGACAAAAAGGGGTGTGGGAAGGTCCCAGGCCCTGCACAGCTGCCTCCTGCTCCCAGGTTCGCCAGCACTGGGCTGGCGCCAGCTCCAGTTGTGCAACAGATGCTGGAGCCACGGCACGGGGAGGGGGCCAGGCCCTAGTGCAGGGGCTTTGGCGGGGGGTGGGCGGTGCTCTGGGGACAATGCTGTGGGCTGGGGGCATGGGCCCCTCCCTGGGAATTTTCACTCATTGCCTTGGCCTGGCTGCTAATCTTGCTAATAATAGCAGCCGTGTCCTCTCGCTCCAGTTGCTGGGAGCTGCCATGCACCGGGATCCCCTCGCCCCGTGATTCAGGGGACCGAGGGCCAGCTCCAGCTCCCCTCCTCTCCCTTCCCAGCCAAACTCAGACGCGAGAGGCGGCGTCAGGGTTTCCTGG
Organism: Megaceryle torquata; assembly: GCA_024611175.1. Lineage (NCBI taxonomy): Eukaryota > Metazoa > Chordata > Aves > Coraciiformes > Cerylidae > Megaceryle > Megaceryle torquata. Next base: position 3,108 of record JANIJG010015325.1, on the reverse strand, counting down.
GGCATCTGTTGGCAATTAGCAGCTTTTATTACTCATGGAGACACCATATGCGGCGAGGGAACGGAGCCCGGGCGAGAGGCGCAGGCTTGTGGCGTGTCCCAGCACGGGGAGGGAGGATGGGGGGGCCAAGCCCCCAGTCCTGCAGGTCTACGCAGTGACTGGGGGATACAGAGTGGGTCCAAACTAGCTGGAGAGTTCTGGAGCCATTTTCCATCTGCAGCTTCCATCTGAGCCAAGCTGCAACCCCCTCCGTGCCAAAAATGTTCAGTTTGGGGGGCGGAAATGATGGAGAAACGGGTCTGAGGCTGCGCGGCGCAGGGTGGCGTGGGGGGATGGCGAGCTCATCTGCTTGGCTCCCCAGCCCCTTCTCTCTCCACATCTTCAGTACTTCCTCTAAAAGAGGCAAGACTGCTGTTGTAACGCCACGGAAACACATGGGCCCCTGTCAAGATGGAAGGAATCCCCACGGGCTTTTTCCTTCCTGATGAACGCTGGAATTGGGGGGAGTTTGTGCACAAATTAGTGTAGAAATAAATTCTGAAGCGCCGAAATCCTCACCACAGGAATTCCTTCCTGTCGACGCTGGCAGGGTCTGGCCGGCGTTACCCCAGCCCTCACCCCTTGGCCGTGGGGGCTGTGCCAGTGCTGAGCTCGGCACAGGAGGTGGGGAGCCCCATGGGAACTCAACTGCCACAGCCACCGCATGACGCTCGAGATTGGAGGCAAATTGTCTCCAGCCTGAAAATTGCCAGGCTCTGCTCCGACTCGTGTTTCTTGGCAGCCGAGGCGGCTGTTTCTTGGAAGCGCAGCTTGCCTCTGCTTTTTCCGTGCTGGGTTGGTGGGCAGGGGCCATGGGATCCTGCTTTCCATCCCCCAGCTCGGCATCGCTTCAGGGGATGCAGGAATGGGATGGAGAGAAGCTGCTCCCCTCTTAGCAGAGGATGAGGGCAGCAGGATAAGGCCTCCTTCCCCCAGCGAAAGTGATCCCAAGAGGGATCAAGTGAGAGGAGGCAGGAGCAAGAGGCTTCCACATGGCTCCCCCAGGCTCCTAGGGCTTGTGGGGTCCCTTTGTGTCACTGGACTGGGGACAACCACCCTGGCAAGTGAGGGAAACTCAGGCACAGGCAGAGCAGCAGGAGGGATAGGTGCAACCCTCCCCAAGCAATTTACAGAGGAATTACTGGTCCCTGGGAGCTACTGGCCACGCTGGTATTAGCAAGGCTGGAGAGGAAGAGACGAGGCTGCCCTTCATCCTTGCTCTGTTGCAGGGTGCGTGGTGGAGCCAGTCTGGACTGTGGGGCTGGGTTGTGGGGCTGTGCCAGGTGTTGGGGACCAGGACAGGTCCCCCCAGCCCATGAGAAGCAGAAACCGGACTCGTGCTCCTGCACAGGGTTCATTGCTTCTGGGTGGCTGCAAACAAAGAACAGCTCGGGGTGAATAATTGTCCAATGAACAGGAATTATAAAAGTTTCGTACACACTTGCTTTAATTACCCTTAATTACTAGAACAGGCAGCTCGCAGGAGAACCGAGTGCTCTGTCACTGCGTCTCGGGGGCTGTCGGATGAATAAATGGCAGAGTCGAGCTGCTCTTCAAAAGCAGCATCGCTTGGTTTGCCCGCGACAGCTTATTTACTGTGGGCTGAATAAATATCAGTTGTTAATTAGAGCGCATTTATTGAGATGCATGCGGCCCGAGCACACATTTGTAAAGCTTCAGTGTAAATAGATTCATCACAATTTGGGAGGAAAACGACTGAGCAGGAACTCGGAGGTGCTGCGCTGTGCTGGGCATCACTCGGAGAGGCGATGCAGGAATGGGGACCTGGGGACACTCCTGTCTGCTTTGCAACCCCCAGACCCAAAGTGGTGTGTGTCACCAGCTGCCCTTGGGTGGGTCTGCTCCCTGTGCCTGCTCGCTGCCTGGGGGGGCTCAGGGTGGCCCAGGTTGCATGGGCAGGGGGTGCTGGAGTGAAGCCGGGCAGCCAGGCCCCCTGGCAGCGTTTGGGGCTGGCACGTCTGTGTGGTGCGGAGACAGACGCAGCGCAGAGACAGTTGGAGCCAGGATGGGTGCTGGGTCCCCCCAGGGCTCAGCAGGACTGGCAGGGCACTGGCACAGCTCTGGAAAATCAACAGCTCTGCTGCTGGGGATGAGAGGGGAGAGGTGCCAGGCATCCCTGCCACCGGCAGTGGTGCCAGTGGGAGGGGTGGTGGCAAAGACACTGTCCCAGGGCTCTGATCCCAGGCATCTCCTCCTGGGCTGGACACTCAAGCCACCAGGCACTGGGGCCACCTTCTGGCTCTCGACAGCTCCCTGACAGGAGGTTGGAGCCAGGGGGGGTCGGGCTCTGCTCCCAAGGAACGAGTGACAGGACAAGAGGAACCGGCCTCTTCCCCTCCAATTTCTTCCCCTTTAGGGCTGTCCGGGGCTGTCCCAGGCTGCCCAGGGCAGGGGTGGAGTCCCCGTGATCCCTGGAGGGGTTTCCAAGCCCCCCGTGGAGCTGTGGTGCTGGGGGACGGGGGTCAGTGGTGCCATGGCAGTGCTGGGGGAATGGTTGGACTTGTTGATCTTGAAGGTCTTTTCCAACCTAGCTGATTCTATGATTGTAAGCCATATTTGAGAGGCTCCTGCTGTGATGCCCAGCCACATCCCGGGAGACAACCAAGGACCCCTCCCACACAGTGTGTCCTACACAGTGGTCCCAGCTCCAACCCAGTAAACCTTTTTTGTTCATCCTTGGTTGTGTGAGGCGTTACTGATGAAGACCAGCAGTCACAAATGGATGTGAGTTGTCAGAGCAAGAGGGGTGCTGTGTCTTTAATAACCACCTCCGAGGCAGGAGCTGTAGGAGAAATCTTCATCACAGCAGTTACTTAAATCAGTTACCACCCACCCACCTCAAGAGCCTGTCTTGGCACGGTGTCCCAGAGAGCTGCGCACGTGGTGGGATGTGACTGGAAACAATCTTTTGAGCAGGGCCTGTTGGGACAGGAGAAGGGGGGATGGTTTCAAACTAAGAGGGAGATTTAGCCTGGAGAGAAGGAGAAATTGTTGGTGCTGAGGGTGGTGAGAGGCTGTCCCAGGCTGGCCAGAGAGGTGGTGGCTGCC
>JANIJG010015324.1:0-19983 GCA_024611175.1 Megaceryle torquata | reverse complement strand
GCCCCCCCCCCCCCCGGTGGGTAGGCAAATCCTCACCTCCCCCAGTGAGTGGAGTGCTACCTGTAATGGGATTACAGGAGGCCACAGCCCCCCAAGCTGTCTGCTCCTGCACATGAATGTGTTCCCCAGCAGAACAAAAAGAGGCTGTGGCCCTTCCACGGATCCCCTCCGGCCACAGCCCAGGCGCCACAATGAAGGGCGTAAGGAACAAAGTCTGCCCGTTCCCCACGCTGCCCTGCAGCACACAGCCCAGGACTGGTGGCTCAGCACCCTGTGCCCCCAGGCTCAGGACATCTCAATGAGAGCCCAAAACCTTCCTTGGGTCAGCAGGGACCCAAGGGTGTCACAGCAGCCATGGGGAGGAAATCCCCAGCCAGAAGTCATGAAGGCTGTGACCAGCTTGGAGGTCCAGGAACCCCCCAAGGCCACCCCTTCAGAGCCCTGCCATGGCACTCCCAGGGGACACAAGGCAAGCTGGCCATCACAGGGAGAGGTGGCAGCCCCCCAGGGAGCTCTGCTGGAGTCATGGGGGTCCTGCACCACCAGGACACACAGGTCCCAAGACTATCCCTTCAGCCAAGACTGGCACAAACTAGAGAGACGAGCTGGCTGGTCCTCATCCCAGTGCTGCGAGCCAGCCCGGCTGGGGAACGCACAGCGGCTGCCGGCATCGCTTCTTCGCAGCTGGGCTTGGCCCCCAGTCAGCTTCCCCCAGCCCGCGCTCCCTCCCTACCAGGCAGCAATCAGCCCTGTATTCAGAGGGCTGCCTCGGAGGATGATTAGGCAGCGAGTCAGACCACTTTGGGTACAAATGTGCAATCAGCCCCAGGGAATGGGTGGCACATCCCTTGGGGGATGCCCTGAAACTGGGTGTGAGCGTGGGCAGCACGCTGACTCTTCCCAGGATGCTCACCCACTCCTGCATCATCCTCCTGACCCATGAGCTCCCAGCTCAAGCAGGAGGACCATGAAGAGACCCCCTCCATCTACCCATATTCACTGAGAGCAGGGCAGCTGGAAATGCTCAGCTCCAGCCTGTTTTCACCCCATCAGATGTCAGCAGGACAGCTTTCGGGGCCCCAAGCACCCCTAATAACAACCCAGGCAGCACAACAGCCACACTTTGACCCACCAAATTCAGCGAGAGCCCCCTCCACTATTATTCCAGCCTCAATTCCAGTGGATTTGATCCCCCAGTTAACAACCATTTCCCTCCTCAACTCTGGCACTGGTGTGCTGCTACTGCCGCACACTGACATTTCTTTTCCCGGATGCCACTTATTTATAGCATGCCTGACCTTTTCCCCAAGTTTATATCCTCTTTTCCCTTCCCTTCCACCCACCCAGTGCTGAAAACCACCCCCAGCTTTCTCCTGAGCCCAACTTCACAGAGACATCCCCCGAGGCCCAGCTGGGATGCAGTTCTCCAGCATCCCCACGGACAGCACGTGAGGACAAAGCTGGGGGTGTCCATCAGGCACGAGCCCACTCCTTCCTTCTCCAAGGCACAGCTTCCAATTCAACTGGCTGCTCTTGAAATCCAGATGGCCCCCTAATTCTTGCTGGGGAAGAGCAGAAAGGCCATTCCACCACAGCCCCCTGCAAAGGCACAGCTGGGGAAAGCATCGGACTCGCTCTGCGTGGGTAGGATTTGCCAGAGAGTTGCAGGCAGGATGGAAGGGCAAGGGAGAGCTGGGAAAAGCTTTGGCACATGATCCTCACAGCCCAGCTTTTTGTGCTGTTTCCTTGGGCTGCAGGGCTTGCTTTTATTTATTTATTTATTTTCCCCTCCCAGCAGCAAGACCTGACACCCTCCCAGATCCCACCATCACTTGCTCCTTGGGAAGCGCAGTGGGTGTCCAAGGTCCCCCCCCTTGCAGGCACCTCCCAGCACCCAGCCTCTGCCCAATCTGGGGAAAAATGCTTCCTGGGGCTGGTGATGCTGCTCCAGAGGTGAAAGGGAGGGAAAGCAAGCCAGGAAAATGCCAAGATCCAGGACCCAGCCCTTCACCATTTAAACCCCCTTGCCCCTCCTGCCAGCCCGGGGTGGGTTTTGAGTGCTAAAGGGCATCCCCACTGCCAGGAAAGCAGGAGACAGCCCCTTGTCCTCATCAGCCAGCCAGCCAGCCATCCCTCCCTCCCCAGGCAATGGGCTCTGGTGGCTGCCCTGGTACCCCGACCTCGGGCAGCCAGCCCCACTCTGCCCCTGCTGCTCTAATTACTCCTCTCGCACCCGGCGCCGGGCCCTCCGACCAAATTACGATCGATTCTTTGCTCCAGCCCAATCAATGCCATTGACTGAGGCATCAGAAAGACAAATCCAGCCTCCCTGCCCCAGGAAGGCAGTGGCAGCCTCAGGGGGGGAGATGCCACTGCGCATGGAGAGACATAGAATTCACAGGGCTGCCTTCACTTGATGCTTTCAAGCCCTACAGATGGAGCAAAAGCCTTCAAGGGCCTGAAAGCACCAGGTCTCTTGTTCTTTGGCTGCTGGATACAAGATAATTGGCAGCAAGGATCAAGCTCCTGGACCACATAGACCCAACCAGCCAGAAATCCCTGGCACTGAAGGACTTCACTCCCAAAACCTCCTCCCACCCTGTCCAGCTCCCACTCCCATCCATAATGGAAAGGCTTTTCTCTTAACCTGCTGAATCAGCAAATCCAGCCTGTAACCAGGGCTGTGTCCATAGCACCTGAATAAAGCAGCAGTGATATTTAACAGCACAGGCAGCTGATGAACCAGCTCACCCGGGCAGCAGTCAGCCCTGCACGGCACGGGGAGGCTGTGGTCCCCCCTTGCCCTGGCACGGGGAGGCTGTGGTCCCCCCTTGCCCTGGCACGGGGAGGCTGTGGTCCCCCCTTGCCCTGGCACGGGGATGAACCGTCCTTCTCCATCACACCACGCGAGCAACCAAACCCCAGCCTGGGGTTATGCTCCCCAGTAGCCACATGCAAAGCTGCAGCAGGGAATAATTGAATAAAAGCCCTGAAAGGGGATCACTGGCTAAACCTTCCCGGTCCAGCACTACACAGATGGGAAACCAGGGGGGGGATGCCCTGAGCCCCCTCCTCCTGCGCCTCCCAGGAGCAGATAATAGACCCTGCATGAGGAAATTACAAGGAATTTGCAGCCATCCCATCTAATCCACAGGGGAGACATCTGAATCCTACAAGGAGCATTTGGCTTCTGGGTACAGAAGAGCTTAGAGCTATGCAGAGGCATTAAAAACACGCATGGGGATTAAGCTGGGAACTGGAAAGGGAGAGCACAGCTGGAGACCATGGGTGACTGTGGGAGAAGACGCTCTGGGGCTACCCGAGGGCTGTGGGTAAACAGGCTGTAGGCAACATCTAAGTGTCCCAGTGCCCTGACCCAGCCTTGGAGCCCAGGGCAGCAGGGATAGAGGTGGGAACCCACAGGATGCTGCAGGACCGGTGGGATATGACCATGGTGTGCAGAAGTGAGGTGTTATGGGGTTTGGGGCCCCAACACCTAAGCAGGCACCAAGTGCTGCAAGCTCTGCCCAAACCCACAGCCAGGTACAAGCATCCCAGCTTCAGGTGCAGGGCAGAGTGAGCCCCAAGCATCCCCCATCACCAGGTCTCCTGTCAGTGGGGTCTTCCAAGGATAGACTTTGGCAACGTCCCTCATCATTTGGGATTTATTCTGATCATCTCTAATCCTCTGCCTTGATTGCTAAGGCTCCCAATCTCATTAGTTGGGCAGCACTGGGTCCTTATTTATGTTGGGGGGCTGTTTAAAATTTATATTAATCCCATCTCAATAATCTCACATTTATTGATTTTTATTTTTAACCTTGCATTTTATTAAGACGAGCCAAGGCAGCTCCCTGCTTGCAGCCCCAGCAAACCCTCGGAAATGCAGCGTGTGCTGTCCTGGTGACACCAAATGCTCCCAAAAAGCTGGTTGACCCCAACCCATGGAGGAGATGTTACCTCTGGCTTTCACAGCCTGCGAGCATCTCCCAGGGCTTGCAGAGCTACCAATGTACCCAGCAGCACCAACCCCCAGTTGCTTTCCTTTAAACCCATTATTATCATTTTTCTTAATTATCACAGAAAAAAGCAGCTTCCACTCGGCGCGTTTGGGGACATCCACGCTCGCGATTGCCTGATGAGGAAGGAGCCATTAGCACCCCCGTCAAAACAGCTTCTCAAAAACGAGCTTTGACAAAATTGTCACAGGAGAGGCAGGGGGAGCGAGGGAGCCCAGCGCAATTGTACATCATTTTGACAGCTCGCATTAAGGCAACTTCAGGCACCTCTGGGAAATTACCTCCCCGTTAAACAGAGCTCACAGCAAGCACGGCGCTTGAGGGGCAAGCTCGACAAAACCACTATCAGGCAGGATTTGGCATTGCTGGGGCAAACCAAGGCAAGAGGGTGCTCCTTGGGGCGCCCAGTAAACGTTTCTGCACAGAAACCATGGGTCTGTGCCTCAGTTTCCCCAAGCATCAAGTCTTCTTGTCTCTGAGGGCAAACGCAGCAGCAACGGCTGCTGATGTTGCTGCAACTTGGATGCTTGGAGGATTTCCTCCAGCCTCAAGCTCTTCTAATTCATGGGAACAAGCCACTACTTTGCTGCGGCTCAGAGTCACTGGCTGTTTACCTGCCTCCTCTCTAGACCCTTGGCAATAAGTGAAATGCCAACAAGTTCGGGAACAGCTCCTGCTTAGCTTGGCAGGATGGGGATCATTCCTATATCGCAAATGCACGTATCACACAGAAAGGTTTTGAGCAAAAGCAAAACTCTTCCCCTGCTACAGCAACAGCAAGCATTGTCTTACAGCTACAAGCACACCAAGATGGGCTTTTCAGAGTGAAGCCACCTCCAAAACTTCCCCAAATGATTACAGAGGAGAAAACCAGCTGCAGCATCCCAGCCCCACAGTAAATCCATCCCTCCATCCCAGTCGAGCCACTCTGGGCACATTTCAGTCCAGAGCCAACAAGTTTTTTGCATGAGGTAGGAGAAAGCTTGATGGAGCAAAGCCAGGGAGTCAAGTGCCAGGATTGCACTGGCTCTATCAAGTGCCTCGAGGAGCTCACAGGGAGAAAACCAACACAAAGGCGGCAGTCCAAGGGAGAGGTGTGGGGATGAGGGGGAGGTAGCTCAGTAGCCTTGCTGTATTTTTAGCTTCTGGTTTTATTTAAGAGCCAACAGTTTAATAAGGAGGTTGTTTTAACTGGAATTTCAGTCACTAAGAAACACACAAAAGGAGTAAGTATACAAAAATAGTCATGTTTCTAAAGGTTCTGTAGTACCCACCTAATTAAATGAAGCATTTTAATTACAAATCAAAGAGTGTAATTTTTGAAAAGTAACCCACCAGCACTTGCTGTGATTTCAAGAGCAGCTGACTCTGACTTGGACAAACAAGTCTGGACTCACTAGTTTGCAGTGGCACTGAAGCAGATTCAGAGAGACCTTGGGATGGGCCACAAGTACAGCAGAAACTGGGAGAGATGGGCACACATTGGCATAGAGAGGCAACGTTGAAAAGCAGCTCTGTAAAGAAATGAAGAGCTGAAGGACAGAAATGATGCCAACTGCCCCTCTCAACCCCCAGTACTGAGGAAACTGGGAGGAGATGCACTACTTGGGAAATGGATGGATGTTTTCTGGCAGTGCCTGGTGGGATGGCTTTCCATCAAGCAGCAGTATTCTGCCTGTGCCAGCACTGAAATAGGGCAGGTGGAATATAATAATTCCTAAAATGCTGGATGAAAAGTCGCTTCATTCCCTCATCGACTCCTCTTTTTGGGTGGATGTTTAGAAGAGCTGGTGGAGACGAGGAGGTTTGGGGTCAACACCTGCCTGCAGCTCACAGGCATCCCTCACCCATCGTTCCTAACAGGAAGCCCATCACTGGAGGTCCTGATTGTCATCTGGACACAGCACAGGAGGTTGCTGTCTGGGAGTGAAGGAAGCTGGTGGTACCCATAAGATGCTCCTCAAAGCCAGATACTCATAGCCCAGGATCTAGGAAAGAGCTAAGCAGCAGTCAGTATAATACTAGAGAACTATAGACATCAAGACATGTGCATCAAGATATCAACCATCTGGGCACGCATAATGAGCAAAAAGCCACTTTCCTGTTCCAGACACCCCAGTTCCCACACTGTTGGTGTTGGGCATCACCTCTCCAGGCACCGGCTCTCCAGAGGTGGATCCTTTTCAGAGCTAGAGACACTCAAGAGTTTTTCCTGCTCCCTTGCCCCTCACCTGAGTGATGCACAGCCCTCATCGTCAGTCATCTGACTGACAGCTCCCTGCCTCTTGCTTCAGAGCGTCTCCCCAGCAATTACCTCCACAAAAAGTTATTAAGAAACATCTTTGTCTGGAAGGGATTAGAATGGCATTCATTAAAAAAAAAATTGGCATGAGGAGCTACGTATATTGCAAAACAAAAATGTGTTGCTTTTTAATATGTTTTTATAACCCAAACAAATTTGTTTCTCACACTCCCAGGCTGGAAAAAGGAGCCGTCCGACAGTTTAGGATTGCAGTTTGCAGTCAGCTCCGCCAAAGAATCTGTTGCAAAGCTGTCGCAGCAAATAAACGCCGTTTCCCTGCTGTGCTGCAGCTCCGCCAGCACTCTGGTCACCGTGCGTGGCTGCCGTGCAAGCCACAGCTCCCAGCACCGCTGCTGGGCGGTGGGGAAGGCAAACGGGAGCTCCGAACCACGGGGAAAACAGCCGGCGAGCAGCAGCCACACGTACCTGCGTCACCCCTGGCTGACAAGGACACGGTGGCCTTGCAGGAGGCTTTGTAACAGTACAGCCTCTGCAGGGACATGGATCCATCCCTGGTCCTGCTTACTCGTGCTTCACGGGCTGCAGCAAGCTCCACGTGCCGTGGCCTCGCCGAGGTGGTCGTGGTTCAGAGGACAAACCCTCTGCTGATGCCCCCCGTCCCCATGTGCTCCTTCCTCCACCAGCATTTGCATTTCCCTCAGCCTGACTCCTCATCAGCAAAAAGAGAGGAAAGAATTGCAGCGTATCATTTTGTTGGCTTATTTTTTAATGGAAACAAATGTACATCCCCAGCTCCTTGAACCCTTGCAGAGATGCAAAGGCATTTGATCATACAAATGTCTCTGTACCTCTGCTGCAGAGCTGGAGGTGGCCTGGGGGGACACAGTGCCAGGCATGGCCAGAGCAGCCCTGCAACATAAAGCCAAGGCAGGCTGGGCTCCAGGAAAACACCCATGGGGACCCACCCGGGCCTTTCTGACCCACAGGGCCAGCCCCACCAGCGTGCAAGCCCTGGCAGGGAAATGACCCCCACATCATTGGTCAGCTGGGAAAAACTGGAACATTCTTTGGGAGCAGGGGAAGGCAGAGGAATCCCCTCCCTGCAGCAGCCCTGCCCTGCACGCCTTTCCCCCCCTCAAAAGTCCATGCCCGTTACCGGCGGTTTATCATCTAAGCAACAAGACGGGGCATGAGATATTGCTCCCAAATTACATTCACAGGCATTACAACTGGAAGACCTGGAGATTCCCAGCTGGATGCCTGAGGGGGTCCAAAGAATTTTCCACCACCACCACTGCAGGAAAGCTGCCAGGGAGCCATCCCAGGCAACCCCCAGGAGCTCGCTCTGCTTTGTTCTCCAAGAATGGCTGATTCATCACGCTTTTTCCAGGCATCCCCTGAAAAACCTTGGATGAGGACAAAACCTCAAAGCTGAGTGGGTATCTTCCACAGTGCGCCACGCTGGGCTTCCCTTCGGGAGTGATGCTGTGAGCCAAAACCCTGTATTTTTCTGTGTGTAAAACACACAAGCCAAGGCCTTTAAGACTAAATTAAGGAGAGACAAGTGTACCTGAAACACACCAGCCCAGCCCCAGACTCCTGCTGCTCCCCACAGCTTCAACTCTGACCCTCAGAGCCTCCTTATTTTTAGGCAGCACCAAAAAAAGTCAAGTCTACTTGAACGATGTATTTTTACACTTCATTTTAAGCCCTTAAACACTGCAAAGCAATGGATCAAGAGAGAGGCAGTCAGAAAAGGAGCAGGATTCCCCCCCCTCCCCCCAGCACAAACCAGGTTAGATGCTGGGGGACAGGGAAAGCAGGATAAAGGCAGTAAAACAAACATGTCCCGAAGAAGGGAAAAAGTCAGAACAGTTTTCAGACCACTCTCTGCCTCAACAGGGCATGCTGGTCTAGGAGCAGGCAGAGCAACCGGGCACCCACGAGCCATCCTTGGGGACAGCGCATTCACACGGAGGAGGGGAAGGAGATAGGACACTCAAACCAGAGGGGATGTCCCCAAGGGAACTGGCAGAGCAGGGCAGGACAGATCATACCAGGACAACCAGCACCTCATACCACTTCTGAGCGGGCCTGGGAAAACCACCTCCCTGTGCTGCCTGTGCTCTGAGCCAGGGAGATGGGATCACACCCTGACGGGAAAGCCCTTGAGGCTGGGACAGGGACATAGAGCCCCTTTTATAGTCAGTGGCTGTTATTAGCTGTTACCTTGTGTCTGCATCTTGCTTTGTAAGCACACGGGGCCACGCTCTCAGAACAGCCACCCTCAGCATATCACACTGGGGCAGAACAGCCCCCTCCCCATCATCCCCACAACCCTTCCCATCACTCAGGCCCCCTCAAATATCCCTTGCTGCACCTGAAGCCACACACGTGCACGCGGAGTCAAACAATAGCAGAGATGCTTTATTAATTTGCAGGGATAGAGGCAATTAACAGCACTTCGCTTTGCAAAATCCTAATTGGCTTCCTGCCCAATCTCCTACCAACACGGGTCTCTGCTCGGGTAACTCTTTGCACTCGCAGCACCACGAGGGGATTAGAGCAGGGGACACGCAGATGCCAGCGGATATTTATGACTGCTGTGAGATAAATAGCGAGGTGACGTGGGTGACGCTTATCCCCCAGCAGCGCTCCATCACCGCAGCCTCGCTGTACTGAAGGCGCGATAACGGCACTGGAATGTTTGGTGTGATGGATGCTGCGAGAGAGTGACAGTTGCTGGGGCAACCAGCTGCAGAGGTACCCAGCCTGCCCCTTGGATAGGTTCCAAACCAGACGGGGTGACCCCAGCCCAGGCTTGCCCCCCAGGCTCGTCAGCAAGGGAGCAGCATTGCATGGCACACTGAGTTTTCACACGTGGCTGCAGTGTTAATTGCTTCATCGGGGTTTGTGGGTGTATTAACAGGAGCAATATTAGGGATGCACCAAAGGCAACAAGCAAGGTCCCCCCCATGAGGGCCCACGTATCTCTGGATAGTGGGGGTTTTCTCCCTGAGAGCAGGGAGCACAACGCAGGTACATTCATTAGCACAACTGCCAGGGCTCCGCACAGGCCCTGCAGAGAGGCGCTAGCAGGAGCTGCAGTGCCAAACCAGGCAGAGAAGGGCAGGTCCAGCCCAAGATTACCCTTTACACCTGGGAACCGAGTAAGGAACAACCTCCCTGCATACTGAACAACACAGGCACATTTTCCTGCCCATAACCAAAGCCATGAACAGACGGCACTCGCTGAGCAAACCTGAGCAGCCAGAACCCCTCGAGCCACAAGCCCCGGAGCTCAAGGCAGACTCCTCACTCAAACCAATTCATCTAAAACACAACAAAAAGCTGGGTGCTGCTGGCAGAAGGATGCATTCAGCCATCTCTCCCTACCTCAAAGCACACAGCAAGGCCTGTTTCCTAATAGAGGGGACAACCTTTTGCAACCAGCACCCCATGAACACAGCGAGAGTACCCCCATCCCACAGTACCTGGCCAGGAGAGCTGCACAGTCACTGAGCTGAGCAGAAGCTGGGACAGAGGAGCCAAAAAGGTGGAAGTGGCTCCACTCCTCTATTTAAAGGCTCATGCTCCACAGCTGCAGTCCCTAAGGAGGTTTGGGAGGCTCCAAGTGCTACCTGTGAGGGCTGATGTCACTCCTGCATCCTTCCTTATCCCACTCCTGTATCTTTCCCCACCCCACATCCTGCTCCTGCTGGGAGGTGTCCCCTCAAGAATGCTATCCCTGCCTTGTCCCCCTCATCTGTGGGATCACCCATACTCCTAGCCCAGGGCAGTGTTGTGCTCCCCCACTTAAAATCCCCTTCCCCACTTGAACCCACATCGATTGTTTTCCCGCATTAAGAAGCAGCATCCGTGGCTGCAAATCCGCCAGTGGCTCATCCCTCGCCCCTGCCTCCCCTTCCATTCGTCCCTTCATCCATCCCAGCATCAGCCTCACCAAGAGCACCTTAAAAGACCTCTAAGCCAGGATCAGACCTCGGTGGGGGGGTGGGGGGTGTTGGAATACATGTACCCAGCCCACCTGCACCAGCATGATGCTGGCACCTGCACAAGGCAGTGCCCTTGTCCTCCAGACTCCAGCAGAACCCACAACCCCAGTTGCATTCTAAGCACTGTCAGGCAGCCTTGGGCACATTGCAGGGACAGGGGCTTGGGGACATCCTTTGGGGAGCCACCTAGAGCTCTCTGGGGCAAGGAGGGCAGGAGGTTGCACACCTATCCCCAGAGCTGGGTGCCCATGGGCAGCGGTGTCCGGCCGTGGCCCTGCAGACCATCATCATCACTGAATACCCTGCTTGCTGGCTTGGGCTGGCCAGGAAAGCACATGCTGGCAGCTCTGGGAGTGGGCAGGGGAGAAAAGCAGGGCCTGGTGCTCACTGCCCCCCCTCCACACTGCCTGCCACCCCCAGGGACAGTGCTGCAGAGTGACCATGACCCACAGCCACACGAGCCTCCCCACTGCAACCTGTCCCTCCTGCATCTCCTCCCTGCATTAATCATCTTCAGTTAGCCCTGGCAAAGTGGCACAGAGAGAACTGTGGGCACCAGCATCCCCCCGACACTGGTGAAGCCCCCTGCCCCAGCACCCCCCCCAGCTGGTGTCCCCCCAGGGTGGCAGTGACACAGAGGGGAGGAAGAAGGGGTTGGAGAGGGTAGAATGAGAAAAAAGAGCCTCGCCATCCCCCTGCCCTCCTCCTCCTCCTCTCCGGTCCCCCAGGTTGATGTTCGAAGAATAGACCCATTTGCTGGCGGGGCTGAGTAATGTGCTGAGCTGCTCCTCCCCGGCAGTGACTAATCGCGCTTTTGTCTCCCTCTCGGCACCGCGTTAGCCGGGGACACGCCGGTCCCAGCATGGCCACATGGCCACCTGAACCCCCTGCCCCCGACCCAGCAAGGATGGGACTCAAGGTGATGTCCCAGAGGTGACTCCTCAGGGGGTGACACATGGCGGTTTCACCCCACACGATGTCACCTCTGGCCCTGGCATCGTGGCAGCTGTGCCCACCTGGGGACATCTGGGTGGCATCTGGGCAGCATCCTCTGACTGGGCTCCCTCAATTGCGGGTGCCCTGGGTTGGTGTGCTCATGGTGGAGGGACATCTCAGGCTTCCCTCACCGCGCTGCTGGACCCCGGGAAGCATCAGGTATATGGGAAGCACCTCCCCACTGGGTGCCATGGAAACGCAGCTCCTGTGGAAAAAAAAAAAAAAAAGTCTTTCTCCCACCTGGATTTTCCTCCTTCCCGAGGAAACGCCAGAGGTGTGAAGAGTTTGACCCCAGCCACAATGGGATGTCGGCAGCCCCTGCCTGCAGCTGCCCACAGGGCAGGGCTTTCTCCCCCGTCGGTCCCTCCCAGGGCATGTCTCGGGGTGCACGGGGCCAAGCACTTGAGGGATCCCAGAGCACCCTCCCGGTGCTGAGTCACTTGGCACTGGTGGTACCCAGGCTGCAGTGGCAGCGCGGGGCTGGCGAGCGGCTCCTGCTCTGGCACCCACGCGGCAGATGGCAAGCCTCTCGCCTTGTGATTCTGCTTTTTTTTTTTTTTTTAATTTTTGGCTGTTATTTTGGTCTGCACCCCCTTCTCCCTCCCTTAACCCCCCCCCACACACACACACACTGTGTCCTCTCACCACCTCCTCCCAGGAGGAGAGGGCAGCTCTGGTGAGCATAAGTTCTTTGCACAAGGGAGGGGAGTTTTTGAGGCCACCCTACAACCTTTGGTGGCTTTCCTGTGGCTGGCACTGTCCCATATAGGACAGTACCAGCAGGTGCACTGGGGTCTGGCCAACCCTGGAGCTTCCCATGGCACTGGCACTGATGCTGGGTGTCAGTGGGTGGGTGATGCTGGTGTTCCCTAGCTGAAGTCTACATGCTCTTCTTCACATCAGACAGTGGCCCTGAGCACAGGGACATTCCGTGGTGCCCCAGTGAGGGGACAGATCTCTGGACTGCTGGTGAGGAGATAAACGCCTGCCCCATCACTGCCCAGCACCTCCCCGAAGGGCCAGCAGCAGCATGAGTTTGCTGGGTCTCAGTTGGGTTCCCAGCCTGCTAGTGACTGGTGCCATCAAACTGATGTGACAGCCAGAGGGACATCCCTCCTCAGGGCCCAGTCTGTCCTTTGCGTGGTCGTCAAGACCCTGGTGCCACAGCGAGGACCAATGCCCCTTATGCCAGCAACACCTAATGAGGTCCTGACTGTGGGTGATGGCCACGAGCAGAGACCTCAGGCAAACCCTCACCAGCCACCCTGGGGAGGTGACGAGCGCTAAGGAAGAGCGTGGTGACGAGGCTCTGGGCCACTCCTGCGGGGATCCGGTTTCTCTTCCACTCCCTTTGCCACGGCCGCGCGCATCCGAGCCCAGGGAGAAGCCTCTCCGCAGCGTTGCGAGTTCAGCAGCTCAGCTGCGCCGGGGAAAGAAAAAGAATGAAAAAAAATAAAACAACAACCCAGCACGAGCAAGACAGACTATAAATAAAAGCTGGAGAAGTGGGAGGCAGCAGCCACAAGGGCTTTCTGAAGCAGCAAGAAAAGCAGGTGCATGTTGGCTCTGGCACTCGATGCCTTTGTGTTTCCCGAGAAGCCCGGGTATCCCTAATAGCCAGGCTCTGGGTTCCCTCAGGGAAGGCACAGACAGCTGAAGAGTAAATACTGCACAGAAAGGATGGGAGAGTTGTCGAGCCCGGGATACTGAGGAAGAGGGAGGAAGGAAGGGAGTCGAAAGCTACAAAGGGGCTGCCAGCACTAATGCAGCTCCAGTGGCTTCAGGTTTAATGGGGAGAGGGGACCCTCCGGCCAAAATTTGTTACTGGAGCTAATGGTGGATGGAGGGAACTGCCAGAGCTCAACGCATGTCAGCCTCTGGTGCATTCAAACCAGCATCTCTCTGAAAACTGCCCCAGCAGCCACCCAGCAGTGGTGGAGGGAAGAGAAATCCCTGCCAGTCCCGGGGGTCACCTGGAGGGGATGGAGACGGGGTCCCCGCGCTCCACCGGTGCCTGCCAGCGCACAAGGAGGAGAGGGAAGGGAGGAAGAGAAGGAGACAGATGGGCAGCAATGGAAACATAAGTTAACTCGAAGGAAGCGGATAAACAGCAGGCAGGGAGCAGATCCTGGCACATATGCTGCGCTGCAGCCAGCCAGGCACAGGGAGGTTCCTTGCCATCCCCGGTCCCCATCCCCATGGAGGGGCTTGAGCCACAGGGGGAGGTCAGTGTGGGAGACGGGTGAAAGATCGACGCTTAGGGTAAAAACCCTGGCAGGGTTTGAAGCCAGGGCTTGTAGCAGACAAGCAGGAGTGAAGCTCAGAGTTGCCAGGACAAGCTCGGGTGTAGCTGGTGAAGAAACATCCATGAGAAGGACATGACTCCCAGCCTGGGAATCACAGACCAATTCCCAGTGGCAGCTCAGGTGGTTTTGGCCAGGGACAGACCATTCCCTCTTTGTTGGCACAGGTAGGGCAGGGCGGGCAGCTGGACTGGGGCCAGGTGAGGTCTCCTGCCTTGGTCCCCCAGCCAGAGGAGGGGAACAGAGCAGCATCAGCTCATGTGAACGGCTGGCAGGGCCACGGCCGCGCAGACCGAATGCCGTAACTGGTGCCGGTGCAGAGACAGCTGCAGGTCGCTGCTGAGGACTTGAGCAGCTGACGGGAAAGGGAATAAAGTCAAGTCAAAGCTGAGGCAGGGAGGCTGAGACCCTCAAAAGTCCTTGAGCCCTGCAGCGCTGCACTGCCTGCTAATTACCGGGTACCTCAGCAGCAACGCAACATCGCTGGCGGCTCCGGCCACGCTGTCAGGGCAGGAGGGGGACTCCAGCCACCCCGTGCTGCCCCCGCTGCCCACAGCAGTGTGGTGGGGGTCTCTGCCGAGGGGGCTCTCCCGCTGCCGCAGCCCCCGACTCGCCCAGAATAACAAGCAGGCAGAGGCACGGAGCTGCGGTGAGCATCTCTCCGGCGACATTCGGCCGGGTGCTAATGAGCCCCGGGGCTCTCCGATCTGCTCAGTGAATGTCATGACCCAGATTAATTGCTCAAAAAGGCACCCAAAGGCTGCTAACAAAAGAAAACAAGGAGGGAAAAAAAAAAAAAAGAAAAAAAAACCAAAAACACAAACCCACAAGCAAACACACAACAAGCCCCGCACAGTCACAAGCACAACCCCCCCCCGCCCTTGCCTCCGAGCGCCGGCAGCCCGGAAAGCCCTGCCCGTTGTAGGAATGCGTGTCGGGGCGCCGGGCCAGCGAGCGATGGGCGCACACAGCCACCCTTGTTCCCCCGGCGGAGGGTCAGAGCCGCTGGCCGGCCTCGCCGCACAAGGGGAGGCCTGTTCGGAGCCACCCGCGCTCCCCGGAGGGATGCTGACGCCTGCCTGGTGGTTGCCAGCACGGCCGGATGCCTCTCGCTGCCCGGGGACTGCAGCTTTTGGGGGGGAAACTGAGGCATCGGGGGGCTAAGTGCTTCAAGTGCTTCACCAGCAGCTTTTGCAATGTCACCCAGAGTCCTCACTGGAGTGGGGCAGTGCAAGCAGGTGGCCTTTGTGCGTCCATCCGAGACCTTCCTCCTGAGATCAGCCTTTCTCCTCCGAGCCTGCAGACATAAGCATCCTTCAAGCTTGTGGTTTCCAGGCCCTCCAGCAGTGTGCAGCTTGGGGCGCTTCCATAGCTGTCACTCAGCCTCTTGCTACCTTCATGCCGATGCAGAGACCCCCATGCAGCTCCCGGTGCTTTGTTTGCAGCTCATGATGTCCTTTGCAGGTCACTGCCACCACTGTCTTCACACATCCAGCAGTGTACTACCAGGTCCCACATCGGTGATGGGGCTGGGAAACGTCTGCCAAGGGATGCTTGTGCCAGGACAGGCTCTTCACAGCCGCTGGCTCAACCACATCCCACGGCTACAGCCTCCCTACACCAACAGGGAGGCCATAGTCCATTTACTGCGTGAAAATACCTCCCTGTGCAGAAAGCAGGTCCTGGTCATCCTGTGGACACGGCAGATCCTGCCCCTTCGCAGCCCCGAGGAAGAGGAGGAGACTGAAGAGTCTCACTGCCCTGCCAGCCAAAAAAAGGCAGGAGGAGAAAAGGGAGTGAAAGCAGATGGGAGATGACTGCCCACCCGGCTGCTGCTCTCCACTCTCGAGGACTCCTGACCTATTTATTAGCCAGGGAGGTAAAGCACAAAGCAGAGAGAGATGGGAGAAGAGCCCAGGCCCAGGTCTGCAGAAATAAATGGGTGCTGGACAAGACAACCCAGGGCCAGGGAGCTTCTGAAACAGCCTGCGAGACGGAGCCTGGAGCTGAGCCGCCGCAGATCATCCTGCCGTCGGTCACACGGAGCCAGCGAAGAGCCACAGCGACATTTCAAAAGCTGGGAGAAAACATCTTCTGACAAGAGCCTTAAACTGCTGCACCCACGCAGGCGAGCAGAGACGTGGGGGCTGCAGCACCCTCGGGAGCAGCGTTGCCCGCTGCGGGCACTTCAGTCTGCTGGGAAAGGCAGAGCAAGGAGCCATGGCTGGGAGAGAAAACCAGGCAAGCTCAAATTAGAATTAATAAGGCACAAATTGTCAGTGGCGAGAGGCATTAATGCTGGGAAGAGGCTGCCAAGGGGCACGGGGAGAGAGGAACCTCCTCGAGTTTCCACTCAGCTCGGAGCTGCGTCTCCCATCCCAGCAGCAAAATGGGAACCATCCCTGGCCCAGATTTACCCCAGCACCTTCTGGGCGAAGCCAGAGGGGAAGCCTCTGCAGCATCCCTCAGGCTCCCCGGGGGGACAGCCATGCCCTGGATGGGCCACAGCCTGCACATGCCAAACCCAGGATCTGCACCACGCCGACCTCTGTTTAGTGATGCCAGCAGCTGGATCTTGACCTATTCAGGGAACAGTTCCTTCACAACAAGCAGACCGGCTCTGTCCCTGGCTCCTGCCCCGTGCGGGGCTGGGAAAGCAGCTTGCAGCCTTGCCCGGCTCACTGAAGGCTGACTCCCAGCCCAAGAGCATCACTGCGAGACAAGCACCTCAGCCGGGCAGGAGCAGCCACGATCCCGTATGTCCGTCCGGGCGTCCAGCGGGACATGTGGGGAAGATGCTCTGCAGTGCTGCCCCCCCTCACCGGGCTACCTTTGGAGACCGAGAGGTCACGGGCAGGAGCCCATCACCTTCCCTCGCCTTGCCGTCAGCCCCCAGCCCCTGCGCGGTGCCGGCTGCGGGCGGCTGTGGCTGCGGCGGAGGTGGGAGCGATGACTCAGGAGATAATGAGGCAGATCAGAAGGAGGAGAGGAGCAGCGAGCGGACGTGGCAGGGAGGCAGCTGCGTCCTTCGGGCCCACACCCGCTCCCCCTGACGCCGCACCGCAGCTGGGGTGCGGGTACACGCGCCCCCGGCCGCGCTGACTCAGCCGGGGGTACGGCAGCACCGGGGTGGGGAGATAATTTTAGCCCCCTCGGGTACATCCATTCCCCTTCCTGCTGGGGATGGGGGTCTCCAGGAGAGGAGGTGAGAGGGAAGTGGGGCTGCGTTTGGGGCATCACCAGGATGAAGCCCCTGCAGTCCGTCCAGCCCCCTACCCATCGCCCACTGCTGGGGCTCTCGCTGCTGTGCTGCCCCGCAGGGATCCCCCAGGCTGGCTGCTCTGGCTTTGAGCGGTGCCTTTCATCTACAGGGCTCCTCCTGCTGCCAAACCTGCCTGTTCCCCATCTCCCCGATCGGTAAACAGCCTCTCTTGCCTGGGGAAACTGAGGCAGGGAGACACAAGGCTTGCCCGGGGATTGTTGTTTGCAACAGAACTGGAGAGGGAAGCCAAGAGTCCTGGCTCCTCTCTTCATCTTCATCCCAAGCTTATTTATAAAGTTGTTTTTCCCTGCAGAGCTGAGCCAGTCACCTGCAGGGTGACCAACGTCACTGCATCGCCCTTTGCTGGTCCAGCACATTGATGGCTTCACCCCCACCCAGCACCAGAAGGCAGCTTCTGCAGCTGAGAGCCACCCCTGCCTTGCCGCGTGTCCCCAGTTCATGGCACAACATGCTTCCCAGCCTCAGCTTCCCTTCTTGTCCAAGGGCATCCACCTGCTGTGGAGGCAGACCGGGCAGTCAGGTGCCTCAGTTTCCCCCTATGTCAGGGTTCAGCCTCAGGCCTCCTTGTGCCACCTCACCCCTGACAGTGCTGGGAGCAGCAGGGACCCCCCCCAGCATGGCACAGCTGAGCCCCTCAGGCTCACAGCATCTTAACTTCCCCAGGATCCAAGCCTTGGCAAGGGGAAGGAGCTGCTTATGCAGAACAAATGGAATCAATCAAAACAAAAGGCAGCGGGCCTGCTTCTATTTATTACCCATCCAAGGGTATCAAACACAGCTACAGACATCCACCGCCATATGGAGAAGGGAAACCCACCGGGGCCACCCCACCAGGCAGGGAAATGCAGGGGCAGCCATGCCCACGGTGCCTGGCTGTGGGTGCATGTGCCACCGACCAGCCATTCACCCTGCTCTGCCCCTCAGCTGCTCCAAGGAGCCCTCACCTGGGGTCTCGGGGGCACCTCACAACCTCTCACCCCTCTGCATCTCACCCCCAGCCTGCTCCTCAGCACCACACTGATCCGCAGCCAGCCACCGGTGAGGGATGATCACAGAATGGTAGGGGTTGGAAGGGACCTCCGAAGATCATCGAGTCCAACCCCCCTGCCAGAGCAGGACAAAACTAGCAGCTGGGACATGTGGAGCAGAGGGAAGAGGAGGAATGAGGTGCTGGGATCTGCCCAAAATAGCTGCTGCTGGGTGCAGCACCACCTCCATGGACACTGCAGACACTTAGGGATCCACGCTGGAGGATCCAGCAGCAGGGTCCTGCCCACGCTGCCAAGTGAATCGAATCTGTGCCTGCTTTTTTAGGGCTGCTGCTCCTTCTAACAGACTCCCTGAGCTCCAGACAGCTTCTCACCTCTCCCTTGGCCTTATCAGCTCATGGAAGAGGTGATGGCTGGAGGTACCTCTCCACATCCTTCCCAGCTGGGGCAGCACTAACCCTGTGGCACTGAAACAGAAGTTGGCAGCAGTGAGGAAGGCCAGCAAGAGATGGTTTATTAATGCCCAGATGAGGCAGCAGCCATGCAGCAACGTGTCAGGGCCCACATGTCAGAGGGACAAGCTGGTTCCCGACAGATATGGCCAAGAGGACCTGCAGGGAAAAGGTACTTTTGTGGGCAGGGGCTGCTGTGAAGCACCACGGACTCTCATCCCCCATGGCTGACACGCGACTGAGACCAACTCACAGCTAACAGCAGACCTGGGCGCAGTTGCCTCATGGTCCTGCTCCTCAAGCTGGCACCTACAGATGAGCCATGCTGAGATGCAACCTGCTCTTCTTCCCTATGCATGCCCAGCACGTGTGCCGGGATGTGCCTCCGTTTCCCCTCGCTGTCAGATGTTGCCTAACTCCCACCACAAGCTGGCCCTGGATCTGCCAAGCCCATCCCACCTGCAAATCCTGGGACCTGGTTGTTGCAAAGGTGATGGAGGGCTGGCTCCCACAGGTCTTGGCTCACAGCCCCCCCTGTGAGGCCATCACGCCCCAGCCCGGCGTTCAGCCAGGCTGTGCATCAAGAGCGAAATGATGGCACGCTGCTGCTCGCTGCCAGCACGTGGGGAGTGGCCACGTACTGTGCAGCCACTACCCGGGCAATGAGAAGATGCCAGCTGGGCTTGGTGGTGATCAGGGAACAAACCAGGCCACACAGCTCCCCTTGGGCTTCTTGGCCAAAGCTCAACCCTTCCCACCTACCTGTCCTCCCCATTGCATCCTTCCAGGTCGCCGTACCGGCCACATTAGCCGTGTTTTCTGGGGTCCTGGGCAGTCTTGAAGGGTCTAGGACAGGGACATTAATATCATGCTGAGGATGCCCAGGACTCAGCCAGAGCCCACGGCCAAGCATCCTCCCGGCAGCTCCGGGCATGCTTGGGAGCATGTCCCAGTGCGGGGGCGGCAGGGGACGATGCTCCGGGGCAAGGCTCCTCGGAGAGGGGAGGATGCTCTGGAGGGGTGTGATGCTGCCTGGGGGAAGGCTGCTCGGGGAGGGGGATGCTGATGCTCGAGGTGGGGGTACAACCTGGGCCCCGCCGCGACCGCGGGCTCCCTCTGGCGGCACCGCCCCGCCCGCAGCCCCCGGAGCCCGGGCAGGGATGGGATCCCCCTCCGGCAGCACCTCCCGGTGTTCCCCCCGCCTCCAGCCGCCCTCCTCCGCGCTGCCCCGAGCTGCAGGGCACCGGTGGGGTGCAGATTGCCCCCTCCACTCGATCCCCATCCAGCAGAGACTCGGTTTAAGCGCATTCAAATCATATTTCAAAGAGGCTTAATGAAGGGATTTGCATCTGAGCGCTTCCCAGCACCCTAAAGGATCCGATGCTCCAAGGACGAAGGGCTGCCCCCTCCCATTCGCAGCACCCCGTGTCAATGCACGCCCCTGCTGTGAGCTGTGATGCCCTTATCACCCCCGGCCCCCTCCTCTGCAGCACGGCGGCTGCTGCAATGCTGCAGAGCACACGGCTTCTATAGCCCTCGAGTTCACCGCCAAGCCCCGCAGAGACCCCCCGGGTGCACCCAGCGCCCAGCACAGCCCCCCGCTCAGTGCCAGCCTGCTGAGGGGCACCACCAGTTTGCAAAGATTTTTGTTTCCAGGAGATG